>VZSV01000095.1:2721245-2800090 GCA_013398735.1 Nothocercus julius | reverse complement strand
CAGATCCCTACATTGAGAGTTAGACATGAGCTGTAATCTCCTCTGTTTTCAATTTTTGAAGATGCTTAAGCTCTGAACACAGGCTGTCTGCCAGCAAATACAGGTCCCCAAAGAAATACATTAATCAACTTGTTTTGGTAAAATTTAAGACTAGATGTAGCGCAGATACATCATTTCTGGTGTAGATGAATGAAAGGTAATGTACTGAAAGATGAGCATTAACCTTTAGTGAAATGAAATTTTGTTAAAAGCCAAAACATTGGCATAGATTTACTGATTTTGATCAGTTGCTCAAAGTTAGCTTAGCTAAGGACAGAGCCATGGGAGGTGGGAGATTAGGAGCTCGTGACATCCAGGCACTGAAGAAATGCACGTTTAAAATAGGGGCTGTCTAGCTGCGTAGTGCTCGCTTGGGACTCTGAGTTGCCGAGAGCTGGAGGTTATTTACTCACCTGTATTACTGGTCTAATGTAATTGGACTACTGTGGAGATTAAGGCAGTGTCACAGTAAGTTATTGCACTGTGAGACGCAGATGTGTGCCTGCCTGTAGAGGATAAAGCCCCTGCTCTGCCTGATCCTGAGCATCTAAAGCTGAGCCCAGGCCTGTGTGTGAGTGCACACATGTTACCTGCTCTTCCCTGAGCAAACACGCCTGTCTTTAGTCATAGTTTTCCTGTGGCACCTGCAAGCTCGTGCTTTAATTCTGCGGTGGAGTGTGAATAATTCAAATTGCTGTAGTCTTTAAAAGGCTGTGGCTTGCAGTAACTGAAATCTAGGTCAGAATGGAGGGATATCCTTGGAAGCGCTTGCCTCTTGGCTGCTTAACTGTTGCTATAATGAAACTTAGGCTCGTAGTCAGTGGGGAGAGAGAGGCATTTTGAAACAAAATCAATCCAAACTGTCTTAGTCATTCAACTAGGATGGGGGAAACCAGGTTCCAGAGATGTTTATATCTCTTTACTGTCTGTAGGGGGTTAGGTATATAAAACAAGATGCTTAACATTAGCTGCCTGAAAGTTCAGTGAGATTGTTCCCATCCTTAGTAGCTCTCTGCCAGATGAGCTGAATTATATCTAACAAGTAATGCTGATAGAAATGTGCTTACATTTCTGTACCTTACTACTTTTATATTTAAGTGTCTGTAAGTAGTGGATATTGCCACATCGGGAGATCCTTCTAATGGTTGTCATCAAGCTCAAAGCCAGAATTTATCTCCCCTAATATTGTGCCTTTTTAAAGCATTTCTTTGTCTTAAGGGATTCAAAATGTGTTTATGTATTAATTTTTGTTTCATCTTTTTGATGTGGCCAAATAAGTTTGATGGGGATAAATGGGGGAATTTTCCAGTTTTTCACATTAGATAATTTAGGAAGGGTAATAGCTTAAGCACACTATTATCTTATCCTTTCAGTAGAATAAGAAATTAAACTGCCTTTATAGTAGTCAATATGGAATCAATTTTGAGGTAGGTTAACTGTTTCCCTCCCCCTGCCTTTTTTTTCTTCTGTTTTGTTTTAGCCTAAATTTTTGAGACAAGAGGCCTCTTAAAATTTATTCTACAGCTTCACTGTCAAAAAGCGAAGACTTCAGTGAGCTTTAGGAGGCCAATTGTAAATTCTTTAATACTTCCAACATTTGAATCTGTGGCTTGCTGAACAGAAGTTTATTTAAGCTATTATAGTTCATAGTTCATTTTGTTTCAAGTCTAATTCTGGTAAGGGGTGATTTTGTGACACTTTTTAGCTGGGTTTAGGTCATAAAAGTCTGTGGTTGTTAGATTAAGCCATCACATTTTCTATCTTACACAGTACTCAGCTCGACCCCTTATTGACTGTGAGACTTTTTGTTTGTTTGTTGATGAGGGCTAGTTTTCATAATGTCGTTGAGCAGAGAAAGCCTTGCTCTCTTCATTTCTTCAGCAGATACTTTATCCTTCTACATGTACAGACCCCTTAAAAATAGTTGGGATGATCTTTGTGGCTAGCAGAGTTTATTTCTTACCCCAAGGTCCTCCCCAGGCATCGTGAAGGAAATGGGTTGTCAGGATAGGTTTCACTTGTTACTCTCTATGCACTTAACAGCAGAATGTGATGCATCTCTTTAGGAAAAAAAAAAAACAACAACAAAACGCACACAGGTGTTTGCTTTGTCTGCAGTATACTGGAGAGGGCTGAAAATGTTCTGCAGCATTTTCTTGAGACGAGAATGGCCACAGGCTGCCTGTGATACAAGCTGTGCAAAAGTGCTATGACGTTGCTCTTGGTTATTTTTAGCCCAGTCTAACTCCTGATAAACACAGTTGGGGCTTTTTGAGGCCTGTGGTGCTTGCAAGTATAGAATTTGAAATATCTATACTAGCAATGCAGTTTTAAACTTTCATTTTTATCCTGCAGGAGCCAAAGCATTTAGAGAGGCAATTTTTACACCTACCTATTCCAGGTCCTTGCTCCCCAGTATAGTCTTTTCTGTATTCACCCACCCACTGATCCCTGCTTTTTTCATGTATCTCTCATCACCGCCCTGTGGAATGAGTTCACACTGACAAAAACTCTTGCACAAGTTAATTTACCTGGACAGTCCCATAGTATGTTTGACTTCACAAGTGTGTTATGATAAAGTAAAAAAATACAGCGTCAAAACTTTTACGATGAAAGGTTCAAGGAAAATGAAGGCTGCTAGAGTTCATGAGGGTCGCCTAAAATTAGACTACTTATTTCTAAATTTCCTCTTTTTAGCCACAATCTTTAACATGAAGGGTAATTAACTGAGAATTTATTCTAAAGGGAAAATGATAGCAGCAATGACCTCCATTTTCCATTAAAAAGAGCAGCCTGATTTCGTGATGCACTTTTACTTGCATTCATCTGCGTCTGGTTAAAACACAAATGTAAATGTGTGTGCGCAGGTTTGTATGTGTAATCATGGTTAGTGAGGAGAATATTCAAAATTATCTGTTCTCCTAAGGAATATTAGCAAAGATTAAATCCCATTTAAATTCCAGTGCAGTGGGAAACTCAGTTTTGCTCATGCACGTTATAAAGGTTGCCACCTATTAACTTTTATTTTATGAAGCTGTTGCAAGCACTACCTGGTTAGCTGACCCTGTTCTGTCTATACATCCACAACAGCAAGGGGACTACATTTGCCATATATTCATTCTAACCAGAGGGCTGTATCTACCAGTAAATTCCTCTCTAGAGCCTCTCCAGACTGTTTATAACCCGATGTTACGGTTTCTCTAGTGTTTGTGTAGTTAATTTTATGCCCTAAGAATAGAGTATTTGGGGATAAGGATTGACAAATGAGTTTCACCAATCTCAGTTGTACAGAATCATATAAATACTTCAGTTCCATATTCAGAAGGAAGTGAGACACTGTGGTTATGTCATACTGTGATTCTGAAATGCCTTTGTAAGTTCGAGGGGGAAACTGCTAAATGTTAAGTTGCTTACATTGATTTTAAGAATATCGACTGTATGAGAGGCTCTGCAGAGCAGAATCGTGCAATGGTTGATACAGAATACTGTAAGAGTGTAAAATATTTAAAAAACATTTTTGGCAAGATTTTATAAGGAATTGGTCATTATAAATTTATAGCCTTTAAAAATATTTTTAGATCTTAACTTGGCAGATATTATTTTGTGAGGGCCTTCAAGGGCAAATATCATAAAGCTGATATTCTTTAGTGAGGAAGATGGTGCTCAGAAGTAAGCAACCCATTCCCAGTTTCTCTGTTTGTAGTATTGTGTTGTACAGAGTATTTACAGAGCAAATAGTTAGACATTCAGTAAAAAGACATTTAATATTGCTTATATGCATAAAAGAATTTCAGTTTGTATTTTGTTTATTACGGAGAATAGTGGCTTGATGCCAGGAATATGTACTCATTAAGATGCTCAGTAGAAATAAATGCTAATCAAAATGGCTTAAAGAGAGGAAAATGGAAAGAAAAAGATGTACTCTTTCGCATTAGACCATAATAGCTTAGCATCCCATTGAAGAAAATAGGTGTTGTAAGATTTGATGAAGCAACATGTGAGTATTTTGATTTGGGATAAGCACACAAGAGAGGGAAGCTTTTGTTTGTGCTTGTCCCCTTCGCTGGAAGGAGGAGGGGTGGCAAGGGCAGTGCTTCTAAACAGTAAAAGCAAGGGAAGCTCCATCGCAGCTCCAGAGAGGGTTAGCTAACCTAGAAAGACTGATAAATTTAAGTTAGTTGAGATGCTAAAATACCTATTAGTGTTACATGAACCCATATAAGCTATATCATTATTTACATTATTTACATTTACATTATTTACATATTATCATAATATATCATTATTTACAATTTTTTTTTCCCCCTAAATGTTTTCAGCCTTGAAATGAGAAAGGAGAGGCTGGATCTGTTCCATTTTTTTTGGCTCTAGACGTTGTAATCCTGATATTTTGGCAAAATTCCACTATGTTTAATAATACTATGGCAAGCTGAATTCCACCTTTATTAATTGTATTGGTTGCACTGGTTATTAGCACAACGCCCAGAAACACTGCAGACCATTGCAGAGCTTTAGAGAAATTATTAAGGACTTTGTCCATATGAATTGTCCTGTCACTCTCATCATAAGGTGGTTTTAGACTGTTAAATAAATTGAAAGTACAGAATCTGCAGTGCCTATAACTCATGAATTGCTGTGCAGTTAGCAAGCAGGCAACAACCATAGTTAGCTACCATTTTCTGGTATTTTCTCTTGAATCTGAACAAGAGAGGGTTTTTAGTTTGTTTGTTTGTTTTATGCCCTACGTGTATAAACAACAGGTATCAATATATTCTTCCCACATTTGTGTGTCGCCTGGCGCTTGCTGAACTTGGCAGTGTGGAGCTGGAGCAGTCGGGTCCCCTGGGGTGGGCCGTAGCCAGCGTGTCTCCCTGAAGCCTGCCTGGCTGGTGGCAAGTGCTCGGCCGGGGGCCGCAGGGAGCCGGCACCGTTCCGGACGATGTGATTTACCATGTGTGCTGAGCTAAACCCCTTAGAAAAAGTAGCCCTTTTTAGAGTTGTGTACTCCCTTAGAGCTGGGTTAAGCAGGGAGCGGTCATGGATTTGAATCCTTACTGGATGACATGGGCTTTTCAGCGTAGCTTATACTACTGATACTGTATTT
The DNA here is from genome assembly GCA_013398735.1 of Nothocercus julius. NCBI lineage: Eukaryota > Metazoa > Chordata > Aves > Tinamiformes > Tinamidae > Nothocercus > Nothocercus julius. The sequence continues at coordinate 2,794,947 of VZSV01000095.1, read as the reverse complement.
AGATAAAAACTTGATTTGTTTTCCCCTTTCTTTTTATGATTGCAGTATTAGTAAGTACATATCACTGCACTGGTAACGGTGGCTCCTGTGACTTGAACATCACAGGAGCATTGTAAGGAGTATCAGGGTTACTGCACTGCACGGGGGGTTTTACCTGCTGGCAGTACTGCCCTTTGGATACAGTAATAAATATCCAGTAAATATAGGGACATTGTCAGGGTAACAAATAATGCACATCAGCTAAAGATTTGCTTTCCTATGCAGAGTCTTGTGACTGAAGGCATTTGAGTTCTGTCTCTTTATAGAAACTGAGTATCTGTGTGCCTGGGTGAATCAGTAGGTATGCATATAGATGTGTGTATATACACATGCGTATAGGGGTGTGTTAGAGAAGGAGCTGTCTAATCATGAAAATATCTGTATCATAGCACATATACACGCATTTCTGACAGATGCTCTGTTTTTATAAATGTTGAAAGCTGAATGGTGGTAAGATTTATGGCATGTCTTCTCTATTTCTAAGATCAAACACTATTTTGTTAAAGACTAGAGAACCCTTGTTATATTAAAGTAATTGACTGAATGCAATTGAGAGCTATACGTGATTACATGTGATCCTAAGAAATATATGGTCATCTTGATCTGTTAGCCACAAGTTGTTGAACCAAACTGTTTTCTGCCTGCATAGTCAGTAATTATTTATCTGAATATAAAGCATGGATGTAGACAGTCGACTGCATTGTTATATCTGTTTCTAATGTGTTTCTGATTTCACTCTGTTCTTTTTATTTGTAGGTTGCCTCTGCCTCCTGGAGCATTTTCAGGTCTTTGGGAAAATCCAGAAGCATTCCAGAAGTTATATTTCCAAAAATTTCCAGTAAGAATTACAGAATGAATTATATAAACTTACAGTAATTCTGTGACCCTGAATGATAGTAGATTTCAATTGATTAACATAAAATATTAGCATATCTATATATACTCTTCTCTGGTGTGTGTAAATACATAGGAGGACCCTTACTGAATTAAGTATGCTTCCTTTTCAGATAAACTATTCCGGGACTAACTTGCACCTTTTCACGCAGAATAGATGCTCTTGTATTGTTTGAATAGCCAAAATGGAAGCTTTGGTCCAAGAATACAAGCACATGAGTAAATTGATAAGACAAATTATTACTATTTTTGTATGATGATATTAATATATGTCCAGCTCCAACAAATGGAAATATCTTTATTCAATAACTGTCATTGCATTGTAACTTTTCCACTCTTATGTAGATTCAGGCAACATATTTTTCAAGGTCTCAGAGATCAAAGTAAATAGAGTGGAAGAAATCTAGTGTCATATGTTGTCTTCTGTTTTATCTTCACAAAGACTATAAAACCCTTCTGGAAAGGGAACACCAAGATAAATTATGGACATAAGAATGGTGAAAAATATTAAGAAGTCTGTTTTACAGGGACCAACAACTTTGAGACAGTCAGTTGGTTTCCCAGAATGATTGATGATCCTAGTAGTATTTCTGAATTTATTTTTTTGATTACATTATTTTTAGGGATACTATGATACTATGGATGCAGGTTATATGGATGAAGATGGCTATTTGTATGTCCTGTCTCGAGCTGATGATGTGATCAATGTTGCAGGACACAGAATTTCAGCAGGTGCAATTGAAGAGGTGAGCATTGCCTGACAGTAAAATAGAAAAGTGAAAAATCAATAAAGAAAGCTGAGTTCACAAAGACCAAAAAATCTCTCAAAAAGCTTCCTTCTGCTTTTCTTGACTGCATTTGTGCTGTTATTCCTTCTGCCACGGTCCTTTGAGGACTCGAACTTAATTAACAGTGAGCGTTCATACCGCAAGCTTGATCAAGCAGGCATGATTTGACAGCGGAAGGTAGAGTTAAAGACAGAGTGGTAGGTTTACAGGAATATTTCCACTGCTCTCATGTCTTATGTACTTGGGAATATGTTATAAGGCAGGCAGTCTACTGAGCCTCGGTGTCTCAAGAAGTTGCAGCAGCAATGGCTTAGGAGTAAGAACTTCGATTTCTAAAGCATAGTTTTAACGTGTATTTTTTGAAAGTGTTTGGTTTTGGATTAATTCTTTTCACATAGACTCACGTTCATTACTTTTCGTGATTTGAAGACTTTTTTTTCAGCTTCTGAAGAGCTGTTTTGTCTCATTGTACAAGTAGTGCTAAGTGAACAATGAAAAATTTTGCGATAAAATCTGGCTGTTAAATTAAAGATTGTTAATGTAATCCCCATGCAACTGGAAAAGTTGAAAGTAGTGAAGTACTTAACAGTGTCTGAATTCCATATCCTTGTTTGCTTGTCTCTCTCAAACTGCTGGGATTGCTGCTTTCGGATTTCCCTGATGAAAGATCAATTGCTTATTCAGTGAAATTAGGAAAATATGTGGTGAGCAAGTAACAAGGGAAGAATGCACTTTTAAAAACTCTGAATTTAACCTGTGTGTCATTCAACCTAAATCACAAGCTAATTTGTTGGTCATCTTTATAGTATTTATAAGTATGTTAATTAGTATGTTTTAGTGACGCTGAATTTTTTAAAAACTTGAGTAGTTGAACAAAAATAAAGAATAGAAAAAATTCTGCTTACGCAGTAACAGGTAGAGCTTTCCCCTGGGAAGAACTAAATATTCTAGAAGCTTTTCTGTTCTCCTTTTGAAAGAAAAGCTAAACAAGCTAGAGTATTGTTAAAATGCACACAGCAAATTGCTAGCTAACTGAGAAAGCATTAATAAGAACACAACTAGCTCTTCAGGATGATCAGTAAATACAGAATTAGGGGCTCACTGAATTGCCTTTAATTAAGTGGCAGTCACTATGTGGAGACAGTACAGTATCTGCATTTGCCTTATAGCTACAAACTTAACAAGTTTTTCCATAACGTTTTGACTAAAAATTTCACCTTCGTTATGTTCCAGTTAGTTTCTTTGACTAAGGTACAGTTAGTATCACTGGGCCTCCATCTTTACAGTGGTGCAGGAGCAGTTACTGATTACTTTTCCAATCAGTGAATGTTAACCATGGTGGTAACCTCAGTGCTAATCTGTCCATCTGTATTTTGTCCACATATGGTGACCATGTTTGTCTCAACTCTTGCTGAATAAAAAAAGGGGGGGGGGGTAACAGATTACTTCTTGTCTGTCTGAAATCAAAGATTAGAAATTGATGGATTTAGCACTTCCCAGTACTGAGGTTTCCATCTGCTGCTGCAGTAGAAGGTTTTAAGTCTATCCTTGTGCACAGCACAAATTCTGTAAATGTCATTTCTTTCTCTTCTTATTTTTAAGCCACTTTCAAATGTCTGCTGCTGATTCAGCGCTGTTCTTTTTGGCCTTGTCTTATAAAATATGGTAGTTTTAAACTCTTACCAGGCGGCTTTTTTTCATTGCACATGAAGTAATGACGATGCTTAATGGCAGCCAACTGACCAGAAGCATTAGTTACTGGGTTTATTGGATCTTTGGCACTAGCATAAGGGTTTGTTTCCGCAATACACTATTCCTAGGGAAAGTAGGATCCATTTTAACCTTTGACTTTGTTGCTTTAAGTCATTGTAAATATTGTAATATGACAGAATTCATATGCAAAGAAGTATGTGTTGGGTACAGTTTGGTCTGCAAATATTGATGAAAGTATGGATGTGGTATTACCACAATGTGATATTACCATTATGGATGGAAAGCAAAAGATGTAATGTAACTAGAATCCTAAGCTTTACTAAGCAATTTTTGCTGTTAAAATGTAAGAACTTTTTGATGTGCGTATCTGTCAAAGCTTTTCACTGAAATCTATAAATTATTATTGGTTCCATTTTTTTTTTTTATTCTCTCCCTCAGTGTGTTCTCTTCCACCATGCTGTGGCCGACTGTGCCGTCGTAGGCAAGGAGGATGCCTTGAAAGGACACGTCCCATTTGCACTGTGTGTGCTGAGGGAAGGTAAGAGCTTGGTACTGCTGATGTGTTACTAAAACTTCAGTAAGATCAGGGAAAGATTAAAGCGTTTGAAATTCTTCGTTAGGTGTAAAGACAGAAGAGAAGAAGATTTTGGAAGAGATTGTTGAGCAAGTTCGAAAAAACATTGGTCCAGTAGCAGCTTTCCAGAAGGGAGTGTTTGTGAAGCACTTACCAAAAACACGTTCTGGCAAGATACCGCGTTCTGCTCTGTCCGCCCTCGTCAGTGGGAAGCCGTACAGCGTAAGTTGTAGATGTGTAAGGCCGTACAACGTAAGCTGTAGGTGTGTGTCTTACTGAATTAGGTGCACGTGCAAAGACTCAGCACCATCTTTTTGATACTCTAGACCATTCTTAAAGTGCTCTGTGACGATAGGTACCATATTGCATATACTGTATCTTACCTAAAAGATCGTCATGTACAGGAGATTTCCACATACTGTGTTCTCAGCTGAGCTTTTAAAAGCTAAAATTAGAAGATTCACTGAATTGCATTCTGTTTCACTACTGTTTGAGGGGTAACAAACTACTATCACATGCTTCTGTGTATTCCTTTTCAGATAACAGCAACCATTGAAGATGCTAGTGTGTTCAAACACATTGAAGAAGTGCTGAAGACAAATCAAATGTGATAACAGGTTAATAACAAACTTGCTGGTACTAGAATACACAAAGGGACTTTCTGTTAAGAAACACCACATATTTTGAAAATTAGTAATGGTTTTGGACTAACTTTTTTACTACAGAAAAGGTATTGTGTATAACAAATTGTCATAGCCAATGAAACGTACTGAAGCATCTGCATATTATCAATTCATGCTGAATATTAAGATTACTAAGAATTGGCAATAGAATTCTAGCATTTTTATAGCCTTAAATTAGAAGGAATCATTAGATGATATAATATGATCTCTTGTGGCCTTACATTTTAATCTATTATTATATAATTAGAGTAATGACATGAATTTGGCTAAAACAGCTCACAAAAGGTAAGTCATGGTCTGAGGACAGCAATAAGTAGAAATTCTAATGTGAAAATTGTTGCAGATATAAATTGTGTTCACTTGTAAAATATGAGCTTTTCTTTTTTAAGAAGAGTAAAGTTATTTTTCTGGTTTCCGCTGATTTCTGCCAAGTCTGACAGTTATAAATGAACTTCTTTCAATGATTTTTCTGAAGTGCCTTTTTGTAGGATGTTAGATGAAGTCTTACAGCTTTAAAAATCTGTGAAAACTTTGTTTTATCCACAGTAACAGTGAATAAAAATCATTATGAATTCGAAATAAAAATACATTTACTCTTTACATTTTTGTTAATTTTGTTGTTGTGCGTATCACTCTTACAAAAAGGATAACCAGGATTTTTGGGGAGGTTGACATAAGCAGGTGCTTCAGGCTTGCTGAGATACATATATTTAGCCAAGAAATTTAGCAAATACAGATACTAAGCAGACTATTCTTGAATTCATGCGCCTTTCCAAAACAGTTTGCAGGTTCTCAGAATACTAGCAGATGGAGGATACACACTCTAAATACATTACTTCTCAAGCTGCATTTTAAACTAAACAATAAATGTAAGGAACCTTTTCAAAATTCATGTTTATAGAAATGTTTTAAAATGATGACAACAAAAAAGTTATCCAAACTCAGCATTACTTTCTACAGGAAGTAATGATAAGCGATAGATGAATTCAAATGTTGAGATAAAGGAAAGGTTCCCTACATAGGCTATTTTGCTGTTGCAGTTTATCCTCAAAAGAGGATGACTAGAAATACTGTTACTTTTTGGTTAGAATGAAGGACTGTAGCACTGTTAAGTGACACAATAGTATTGTGATAAGATAAAATATCAGATTGGTATCACAGCCAAATGGCATAGATAGCTCTTTAAAATACCCTGGTTCAGACTCTGCCTTGAGCCTGTGACCTTTTCTGTATAGTTAGTAAGTTCTACCAGTGCCATAGACAATAATAATAAAAAAGAACAAAACAGTCCCTATGATTTTTACTTGGGACCATGTGCAGCTGAGCCAACTGTTGGATCAAGTCATACAGTCATATAACACAACGTGCGGTTTGACTCTATTTTACTTTGATCATTGGCAGATAATTGCAAGATAAGGTAGCCATCCTGCTCAGCTATTTAATGTGGCTGAAAGTCGTAATCTGGACAAGAAGCAAAAATATTTAAAGACTGAGTGAAGGCTTATGTTGCTTTGCGGTGGATATGCTAACTGATCAGTGTTTATATGTGGGAGTAATTCTACTTCTCAGCAATGTCCTAATTACAGCTGTGAAACAGTTAGGTAAATTGCAGTGGGTTGATCAGGGTATTTTTTCTTCTGGATGGATTATTGACATACTAAGGCTTTAACGGGAGGCCTGTGACATGTGATGGAGTGCCCTGCAGCAGCTGTGGAGTGTTTTTCGGTTATGAAATACTGCAGCTTGGCAAACTAGGCTGGGCAGATATAGGTCAGTAGAGTCATCTTGGTGTCATCACTGATGGTTCTTTAAAATCAGCTGTTCAGTGACGGCCCCAAACAGTCAGCGTGATGTTGGGCATCATCAGGAAGGGTATTGAGAACAAAAAAAGCAATCACCTTGGCTGTTGCCACATTTTGAGTCTTACATGCCATTATGGTCACTGCGTTCCCAGGATAACAGAGAGGAAGTAGATGATGTGTAGAAAAGAAGAGTTAAAGTGTTTTGGAGTAGCTGCCTTTAAAGGAGAAAATAAAAGGGCTAGAACCCTTTTGATTTAAGGAGAGGAAGTGAGCGGGGCTAGGAGGAGAGAAGAAACTGAAAGTTTACAAGTCTTGAAGGCAGTGGTAAGATGTGCAAAGCTGCCCTTCAAGCCAAGTAACATACAAGAAGTAGGAGTCACTCAGTGAAGCTAATAAGGGAGCACCTTTAAAGCAAGTTGGTCACTATAGGAGGTTTTGGACCAAAATAGTTTTGTAAGTTCAAAATAGGGGCAACAGGCCCATAATCAAATACTGAAGAGATAGGCACATGCTTTTAACATGCTGGCTTGACCAGGTAGTGCATGACTTACGTTTTTAATCCAGTTGAGAATAAGCCCTGTGGAATATTGTGATACCGTAAATATTCTTGTTACTATATGCTATTTTTAATTTGGCTGCACCTTTTAAAGGAAGCTAGAAATCTTAGGGGGAGTTCTGTACTGAATTCCTTGCTTGTCTTCAGTCAATGTTACCCTCTATATGTGTTATGCATAAAATACAGGTAACAAAATTTATTACTATATGCTATTTTGTATTTTGACTAGAGCTGATGGTTTTCACTCAAGATTTTTTTTTTTTTTTTTTTTCCATGAGAAAATACTAGTATCTTAACCACAGAGAAGTGGTGGCACATTCATGAAGTGTATGATGTCCATTACTTATAGGTACAATGAAAACACAGACATGAGTTTTTGGTACAGTTACCAACCTGGACCCACAATGCTGTAAACTTATGCAGAAGGGGCAGGAGGGAAATTAATTAGTGCTAATACAAACTCTGTAGGAAAATACTGGAATAGGATAGAGGAGAGGTTAATTTGTTTCCTGGACCTTGTATAATTTTCCCACTGATATCTCATGTTTCCCCTCATGCAACATAAGACATAAGGACACTTTTTTTTATTACTATTATTTTTTTTTAGGGAAAGCAGGATAGCGTCTAGAACTTAGTATCTGATTTAAAACAAACAAAAGAATCCCCAAGTGTCCAGAGACTAACAGTAGCAATATAGGCACTAGCCTTTTGGAGGGATTCGTTGCTCATATTGATATTGACAAGAAACTATTATCTGATTTTTTTGAAGAGTTTCAATAGTTAGCAGTCTTATTTAAAAGTGTCTTCATGACCAAAAAAATACATATTTGTATTAACTTCTTTTGGGCTTTCAGAGGAAGCCAGAGCATGTTAGATGGCTTTATTTTATGTTTTTCTGTTTAGGTAGAGATCATTCAGTATCAAAAGCGAAGTAAAGGAGAGAAGCAGAGTGGTCATGTCTGCTCAGCTAATGTGCAGGATGTATCACCACTCGGAAAATGCAGACCAAAAAACCCAACTTAAAGCTGAATGCAGTACAGAAATATAGTTGTTTCTTGGGCACTGTTTTTGTTTTTCCAGGGAGCCTTTTTCTGAGATTGCAGAATGATTATTCTTTTTTTCCATGATTGCAGAATGGTTTGTTTACAGCTTTAGATTTGTGCCATTTGGGGAAAGGAGGGGGAAATTACTGCTATAGCTAGTGGGGAAAGGAGCAGTGATTCTTGTGCACAGTTCTGTTTGCTGCCCAGCAACCTGGTTATTCAGTCCAAGGAGAGCAATCAGGTATAACAAGTGATAGGAGAACACTGTTCTTTAAATTCTGTTCTTTAGAAAAAGCATGTGATTAGATGGGGAAAGATTGGTGTGATAATTACTTCTTGTGTGTAGAACTGACCAAGATTTAGCATAATCATAAGTTCTAGATATCGAGAGTAGAGTTTTTATAGGAGGGAGAGAGGGATGTATGCAGAGATTTTGTAATTTTGATGCTGGCCTTAGTCACAGTAATATTTTTATCTTTAAAATATATTTTTAATTCTTCTGAGCTGTTTTCTTTCACGGGGGACATAATTTGGAGGTTCTGTACTTCAGGGGCAGTATACCTACCACTTTATTCCCAAGGCTTTGCTCATTCCTTTCCCCAGCACACCTCATTTGCCTTTGCCCCCTGAATGTGAGTGTGGGCTCAGCTAATAAGGGCTGAAAAAGAAATCCTGGGGGGGAATGGAACTGGCCTTTACCAGGAGGGAGGGTATTCAAATGACACTGCAACCACTGGGAAATGGTGTTTGCATTGCTTTACTTGGTGACATTCTGGACTAAAGTCATCCAAAAGGAGGGGGTTGGTTGGAGGAGGAGAAGAGAGAACATTAGCAACAACTTCGGCTCGGCCCGAGGAGCTGTACGTAAGAGGTCTCTGTCTGAGCAGTTGTGGTCCCAGCGAAGCCATCGAGCTGCGCACAAAAGCAAGGCCAGTGCTCCCTCTCGTGGCACATTAGGACCAGTAAATTCATCAGAACTCATACCCGCTAGTGGCAAAATGTGCTTATGCTCATGGCTCTGAGAAGTATCTGGCATCCGAACTATTCTAACGCTACTACGTACCAAGCTTAATAGACTTATAAACACAAATAGCACTGAATTCTTTTTTTTTATTGACGTTGGGGGAGAAAAATCTTTCACCATCCGATTGACTGAAATTTGCCAAATGAAAGTAGACAAAACAAATGTTTATGTACGTGCAAACATTGCTGATCAAACTGCTAAAAGAAATAACTAAAAGACAGGTCTTGAGCTAAGATCAAGCAGCAGAAAAATAGCAAATAGGTAAATGACTATTAAATAGGTCTTACTTTGAAACTTCCCATTTAAACAAAGAATAAACAACAATAACACCACCAAATAAAGCCACAGCAGGTAATAGTTGCTCTTCTAAACTTTTATACACTATATATTGATCGCTCTGTCTTTCAGTTATTTCCTCTGATAAAACTGACTTCTGTGAAGTCTCAGCAAGGCCATCTTGGCTAAAGCATAACATTAGACAGGAGCCCATCTAATGCCCCGGTATAATGAAGGAATGGTGGGGTTTGGCTTCTCTTTCATTTCATCTTCTGTGTTGAATATACTTGGAAACTTGAGAATTTGATTCTATGCAAACATTAGCTTTTATTTTCCAATGCCGGCTGGTGACTGAAGATCCTAGAACAAAAATGTGGCTCTTGGTAAAGCAAGAATCTTCTTGGTCCGCAGGTAACGTAGAATAAAGTTTTTGTTTTGTTTTGTATAAATCATGTTTTACTAAATTTTTATGTTTTTTGTAAACAGTTCTGGATTTAGTTTGCCTTTTTTTTTTTTTTTTTTTTTTTCCAAAGAGGTGAGCCATCATGGTGATTCTCCATAGAGAGCTGATATTTCCATTTTGTCTTTAGAGATCCATTTTGGCTCCAGTTCCAGGTTATGTCATTCTATTGTACATCATCAGAGGCAGGTGTTCAGCTTGAAATATCGACAGATTTCTTCAGTAAGAACGTGTTGAAGCTTCTAACTCTGCTAAACATATTCATTTGACTGTTACAATCCAAAAACTGTAAAAATGGTGGAATGGAAAGATACAAACAGTATTATTGACACTGTATTGTCAAATGTTTGCACTGAGACCCCATGTACCATAGATTTTATTTTTAAAAAATCATATTTATATCAATTTACATAAGACTTACACATTTCAAAAGAAATACATACACAGTAAATACGTAAATGTCTAGTATTTTACAATAAAACAGATGGAACGATGTAAGAATGAGTGGCTTCATTTGATAAAAGCTTTGGATGTGCACTACTGCCAAATTTCTGGTGACAGAAATGCTGAGAGGAAAGGGGGAGGTTGTTTTTTTTTTTTTTTTGTAAATAATTGAAGTTTTTTTTATATAATTCTTGTTTTAAACTAATCAATATGTGAAAAGAACATCATAGTTCTTTGTCTGATAAAACGTATGTGTTCTCTTCCCTATTACCCTGTTCTTGAAGAGAGTTTTAATGCTCTTTTTCCTAAGTAGTGGTAGTGCACTTCAGGTAAAGTAGAAGAAAGAGATGACATCTAAAGAAAAAAAAAAAAAAACATTAATTAGCAAGATTCTTTGATTCTCATTTTGTCTAGGATGCAGTGATACCAACAGAAATATAGCATTGAGCAAGTTATTGCATGTTTTACTAAAACTTTAATCTCTGAGGGAGACAGTAACTTGTTTGATTTTAGATCTGTCACAAAAATCTATTATTAATATCTTTTATTAATATGTACGGATTCCTGTCCTAGATAAAACAAAGTCCTATGTATGTTCACTTTACAGCTATTTATTGCTTTGATTCAGCATTGGAGCTCGGAGCTTATGGTTTTCTGCATCTCTAGACTTTTGACTGTTTGGCACAGGGCTGAACACATATTTTGTTTGTACAGACCCTGTTGACAATTTTATGTTTCTCCTTGTTCTCTGCAACTTGCCAGCATACACCTTCATGACCATGGTGCTTTCTTTGATGTGGACCAGCTGTTTCAAGACCATCATGCACCTTTTTTGGAAGTTGTCTTCTCCATTTGTCTTTACAAATCCTCTTTGGAGTCCTTCATTAATAACGGACGTCTCTGCTTCTACCAGATTCCCTTTGACATTTCGTTATTAGAAAATGGAAGCTGTTGCGCTTTACTTCTGGTGCTCCCTCCCCATGGCAGTGAGACTCTCCTGCCTTGGCCTTCTGCTTTGGGGGTGACATGTCTTTCATGAGCCACAAGTGTAGGGAATGTTTAGACAAATCTGGGGAGCTGCCTCTGGTCGCTGAGCATCATGGAAACCATAGAGCCACCACAGCAGAAGGCTGGTTGGTCTCACACGCTCTCCGATAAACTTCTCTGCACGTTGAAATGGTCAGACATTGGCTGCCTTAATGCTAAATGTTAGGTCTTGGAACATACTCAGACTGCGCCAAGTATGTTAATATAACTGTGGGGAGGGTGCCAGGTCATGTTTTCTGCCCGCCGTGATGGTGGTTTCAACAAACGATTAGAAAACACCTACTTGAAAGCAAATGGTTTCATCCGTGTGTCACCCATCTGCAGTTCTCCTTTCAGTCTGCGCTTCCTATGCGTGTTCCCGCCTATTCTTCCCCAAAACCCCCTTGTACTGCTGTGCGTGGCAACGAGCTCATCCAGCCAGCCCCTCTGCTGCTTAGTTAGGCTCAGTCCCGTGCAAATAGAGCCACCAGAGTGCTACAGACGTTGGTCTACTCTAGGCAAGGTTACGAGACCAGGCCTCCCAGAGGCAGGCTCAGAAGTGCCTATGTTTTATATAATTTATCCAAATGAAAAATTAGCCTCTTTGCTTTCTGGATAACTAAGCTGCCTGACATTTTGCAAGTGCCCTTAAAACCACTAACATTCTAGTTCATACCATCTCATTCCTTCTTTAAAAGGAGTAGGTGCCTCAGCCATCCTCATACATTAGCCTTTGCTCCTGAACACCTGAGATGCAACTTGAAAGCATACAGCTTCAACCTTGTCAAGATTGTGTACACTGGTGCCATGAACTGTTTCAAACAGGTTTAAATACCTTGCCTAACTTTGTATAAGCTTCATTTCTAATGAAAATACACATTTTATGTATATATACATTATATATATATATTTACATATAATACTTATATATATATATAGGGCCAACGCACTTTTTTTTCATTTTTTTTATACAATTGAGTACAGTGGGAGTATATACAGTTCAGATAACCATAAGTTAGTTTTTATTGACATATTAATTTTCAATGTCTGCCCTTGTTGCACTCTTTAAGCCCACTGGAAAAAAAATGCCTCAGCTGTCTGCCCTATTAAAATTTTGGTAGCTTAGATTGCTTGGCTTTTGGACTTGCTTTCTTAGTAAGAATTTATTGCTTCTGACATTGCAGTGTCAAAGGAGATAGGGTCATGTTGAAGGATAAGAGAAAAAGGAGAAGTGACTCTGCTACAAGTTTCTGTGCCCATTGAATGCAATGAGTCCTGCAGTCTCCTGAACAACTATGAAGCAAGCTATATTTTCTACAGGTAGAATTGGCTGGTTCCTAAGTGCGTTTTGAACATGCCCAGAAACATTAAAATCTTGCTGATGCCAAGCACCCCCAGGCTAAAGATCAAAATAAAATAAGACGGCTGGCTAGAAACAGCAGCAATGCCTTTCCTATAGATCCTGGTATCTCTTGCCTAGAAAACAGCCAAAGAAGCACTTAGATGTTTGATGCCTGGTGAGGTTTTGGTGGTATCCAAATACACCTTCCATCTCCCCTATACTTCTCTGGAAAAAAAAGCAGTATGTGGAGAAGAAAAGTATGTTCCTGAGAAGATAACAGCATGAAATGGTGCCATATTGATGGAAGCGCTCATCATGTCAGTACTTTTTTTGTCAGACTGATGATTTAGTATGCTTAACAGTATGCTAATGGTATTTAGTATGCTAAACAGTATTTTCTGCAGAGCTCTGCTCGAAAGGAAAACAGACTCATAGCAACAGTTGAGTGGGGAGATACTTAAGCAGTAAGAGCTCCGGTACCAGCCTTGATCCAGGGTTGCATTCATCAGCTTTCTTTGCCACTGGTCACTTTTGAGAAAAAATGCAAGAATCTCTGTAACAGATAACTTTAGGAGATTTTACATATCGAGATCATTTTGTCCTATCTACTCAGGTACCTAATGTCCTAGATTGAGTCACAGCTCTCATTGAAATAAAAATAAATATCTAGGACAATAATTCTGCTTCAGTATATTTTACTTTTGTTTGCTTTCCTTGCTAGGCCAAGGTAGAACTATTTCAAGCTCTCAGAGTATCACCTATTACAGTCTCCCCAGTTCTAGCTTTGAGTTTGAGGACATACATAACGTACTGTGCTTGGTGAGCTATCATCTGAGGAGCGCGGTCTGAAAAGAGTTGTCTTGGCTTGTGAGGGGTTGGTTGTGGCTTGTCAACAGCGAGACACGTAAGAGGGGGAAGAGTTTTGCATCTCCTGCACTGAGCTTGAGGCTGTTGTCTTGATGAAATGGGTTCCCTAGGGAATCTGAGTTGGGTCCTCAGCTCCATGGGGGCTCTCACTTGAGCAGTGCCATTGAGCTTTGGGTGCAGTGCACCATTGCGTACGTCTTTCATGATCCCCCTTATGAATACTCACAACAATTCAGTGCTGGCTTCTTTGCTAGGCCTTGTCAGCATGAGTATGTGCGAACTGTCGAGCTGTCTAACCTCTGCAGTCGTGATGAAGCAACTGCGAATTGCAAACACACACAAACTCTTTAGAAACACGAAGGTAAAACAACCAGTCTATTTCCAACTGGCAGGATGGCCACTGGATTACACTGTGCCTCTCGGTGACATGATCGGGGCATGGTCGAGTTCTCAACTCGTTCATTAAACTGTCTAGACAACTGCTGAAAACACATGAATATCCCCTGAGCCTCTGTAAAAATGGGAATAGTATCTTTTACTTCATGGTATGGCCAGAAGTTAAAATCAATATTTGTAAGGTTCTTAGCTTAGTAATGCAAGACATGGAAATACCTGGGGAACTGATATCTTCTTTTGTAAATGGAATTTGCCTTCAAATGGATCCTTCTTGTCTTTTGACTTTGTCATTGCCAAAAAAGTGCAAGAGTAAAAGCAAAGCGTGCACGTGAGCAGTGGAGGCAATGGAAGATAGTGCAGCAGTCAGTGCAAAGGGCAGTTTTAAAAGGTGAAAGACTGCAGTGGAATTTAGGTAGCTACAACGCTACACCAAGGTCTTTAAAGAGTTGCAAAACGTAAGAATTACCAACAGTTCATTAGATTTCCTTAAATAAGACAAGTTTATTAATAGTTACATGTAACGATAGTTGCTTAAGGAAATGAACAATTGGTAGTACTCGAAGTGGGCAATTTGTGTAGCAGAACTTCCTGAGAACTTCAGATGGGCATATAGGCATGGTTTTAATGTCCATATAGCCCAAGGAATAGCTGCAGTGGGTTTTTCCCCTTCTCTTATCACGAATTTTCATTTTATTTTTATTTTTATTATGATCTGATTGCTCCTTGTTCAAACAAGTTGATATGTCGTTTCAGAGTTTAAAAGATTTCAGGGAAAAATTAAGACTGGTATTCAGTAACTGAAATTCAGCGCTTGCTAACTGCACTACCTGTCTGCCTGTGTTTAACTGTTAGCAGCTTCAGTTGTTTGATAGTCAAAGTTAAGCTGGTTAGTCTGAAGGCCAAACAGGAAAATAAAGATGACAGACCCTCTTCCAGGTTCATTCTCTAAAATAAAACCCGTCTTCTCGAGAGGTTGATGAGCTCAGATGCTATCTGCAAGCTTCCATGAAAGCCAGTAGATAATTAATTCCTCTCTTTCTGACTGGTTCCTTGGCACCCAGGAAGATGCAAAGGCTAGATTTTGTTTTTTTTTTTTAAATGAATCCTGACATTCTGAATTAAAGCTGAAAAAAAATACCGCCTGCCAGGTGAGTGCTTCTCAAATTCAAGTTTCCCGGGCTTCGTTCACGCTCGCCCTAGTTAACTGAAGCCAGCCGCTCTGCTGGAAGGCAGACATGCACTAAAAGTCAATGCAGTGGGCTAGAAGAAGCCTCCTGCTTTCCAACAGTAAGTGCAGAAATCGCTGCCTACCGTCCGTTGCCATCTTCCGTGACTGCCCTGACGTTGTGGTTAATCTGAATCCCGCTGGCAGCGTTTCCGAGGAGCCGGGCATCATGCTGATCCCGTGCACCTCGCGCGGAGGAAACTGTCGTCGCCACGAGGGGCCGCGTCTGAAGTTCTTGTCGTCGCTCTGTCAAGGTTTGCGGTTGATAAAGCAAAACGAAACTTGTGATTAATTACGCGGTTGCCTGTGGCCCCTCCTGCTACCACATTCATCTCACAGCGAATACCCTACTCTGTTTCTTTGCTCTAGCTAAAGCAAATGCTCTAGAAGTATTAAATACTAGGGTGGAAATCTTTACTTAAATCTCTTGCCTGATATAATAGGCAAGATTTATAGAGACTTTTAGTGTCAGCTAATTTGGAACTTCCTTCTCTTCCAAATACGACAATAGTACCATAGTGTGTTATTTTATTTGGAGCAAAGCTTACATAAAGTGCTAACATGTACATGTACAGAATTTATCCCACATTTTGGGCATTAAGTCCTTAAGCCTTTTACTCCTCACATGCAGAAAACCAAGACTTGAACATTTTTTCACTGGACTCTTACTTTAACATGAACATTTTCTATAAATGGATCTGAGATTCCCCATCCTGGATAATTGTCCCATTCCAAATCAAATTCTATTACAGCTTGATTATCTTGAAAGAAAATAACAAACACAAACTTTCTCTATTTTATTTTTTCTTCTCGTAACTGCCCTAACAAACAGGCTACGGAGGCGTTCCCCAACTTGCTCCGGCCAGTGCAGCATCCATTCCTTTCTGTATGTGTCCTCTATAGGAAATGTTCACTTAAGGTAAGAACACCAAGCAAATGATTTTGAAAAATAATTTTGAATAAGCAATAATAAAGAGGTTACTTTAAAAACCCTGACTTTGGCATTTCCTTTTTTTTTTTTTCAGCTCTAACTGGCTCTAACAACTTATGAATTAACATATCTTCATGCATTGCATTACATTTTTATAAACGTTATTTTATAAATATTTTAAACAAAATTAATTACTTCCTCAAGTCTTCTTTCAGTTCCTAGTGCTAAAAGGTTGTTGTATTCTCTCTCAAGGATTTGCCGTGCCTAGAGATACCAAAGGAAACAATTAAAACGACTGAGGATGAATAAAAAACGATTAATAGCTACAGATTAACAAGAAGTAGCATGAACAAACTTGCCTGGGTGTTTTGTGTTGGAATCTGTAATAATAAAGCTAAACTGCTGTAATCAAAGTTTTCATCAAGTGCTATAAGTGAACCATGCACACCACTCTCTAGAATATTATTTGCATATTCTCGTAGGCCAATAGCTTGTATCCAGCGTATGACGCGATCATTGCTCCATACCAGCACATCTGTAAGGACATAACATGGGTTCAGTCTCCTGAGACCTGATAACTTACAAATTGTACAAGTCCATGCATATAGCTGTGCATGCACTGGAGATGTCCTACTGCTTTAGCTTTCATACGAGGAATGATAGCCAGCTATTAATAGGACTCAAATGGCTTCACTATCCAAAACCTTAGGTGTGGGAGGATGTGAGCACTGTGATTTTATCCACTTAAATGTTTAATCTAAACTATATATGTTTCTAGAGGAGAAAGGTGTTCCAGAAGGCACCTGCAGATGACAATTCCTCCCACTCCCTTAGATACCTGTTGCCCTTTTCTCTTTATCAGGCTGGTACCTTGCAGAGGAAGGTGTTTCATGCACCTTCCAGTGTCTCATTTCAGACGCTGTGCTTAGAAAAAAAAAAAAAAAAGAAAAGAAAAAAAAACCTTTTCAACTCGTAGGCAAGTTTTTACAGCTTAACAGTGAAAAGGGAGCAGAAGAAATATCATCTCTTTAAGGATTCACTTGAGAGATCTGTCTCAAACATTTTGAGAGCTGGGTCAGCACCTGCCATTTTACAACATGCCATAAAATAAACTATGAATTCACAGAATACACAGAATTCACAGAAAGTGTTTTTACTTCTGAATGCTGGTCCAGCTTTTAAGGTCCATGCCAGTTATGAAGCTAAGGCAACAAAATGAGGTACAAAAGCACTTTTGAGGATCTGGCTATTAAGAAAAAAAAAGACCAATCCTGTATGTAACCTGTAAGAAAGTTACTTATCCTGATCTTCACACTCATGCATAGAAAAGTAATATAGTGTTTTGCATTGCCATGTGGTCAGGGTGTTCCTGCTCGGGGCACCATTGAGGAAACAGGGCTACTGCGGCTGCTCCATGGGGCTGGCATTTTCCATCCTGGACCAAGAGCACCCCAAGCTTTGGGACCAGGCTCGGCTGAAGCACAACGTGGCAGCCGGGAATCACCAAGATGCAGCCCCAGTAGGAGCCCTGTCTACCTGGTGTATGTGGAGGGGGTGAGGGTTGGGAGCAGGCTGGTGCCCCCCGTGGTAAGGAGGGCCAGCACTGGAGCTACCCCAGAACCTCAGAGCGATACCCAGCTCCTCTGCCTGAGTCCCCAGTGGCACCTGGCCAAGGTGACTGACACTGGGGCCACCTCCACGTCCTTGCACCAGTACGTGCCCTCACCGGAGCTGAACAGGCATGTACTCTCATGGTCGCCACTCACTCCTCCTCTACCGTGCCCAAGTTTTTCAGCTCTTCCCATGACCATTGCAGCTGAGAAGCAGTAAGTGCTGTCAGAGCTTGCAATGCTTGAAGAAATCAGAGGATTCGCTTCTGACCATGGGAGACAAACTCTTACGGTCACATATAAGAACCATCATGCAGGGAGCTTCTAAGTGCCCTAGGGAGCTTTATACAGAAAAGAATTCAGTAACCAGCTATTAAATCTTTTAATAAGCCCAGGTCTGTTAAGAACTAACCTTTTAGATCAAAGCCTGACAGGGAGGGAAAAAATTAAATTGTAAACTCAAAGGAGCTGGTTTTCCTCCAACAGCTGCCTCAGTGGTCACCCCTCCAAGTAACTTTGACTGTAAAGCACATTTTAAAATAATAAATCAAAGGCACAGATTGTTCAGAAGCAGAAAGGTAGTGTTAGGGCCCCAAGTCCACGGATTTCCCATGTTGTTCCCAGCAATTCCCGCTGAGGATATTTGGCCTCTTATTTCTGAAACTGAGGAAGGCTGGGATGAGATCTGCCCCAGAATCCAGTTTAGCAAATGGTACAGAGATCAAACCACCACTCAGAATTACAACCGAGTTTAGCAAAGTACTTAACTGTGCATAATTTGAGAAGTGTTTCTGTGTTCTGAAAAGAGGGATGGACTTATGTAAGCTTTCCTTAAAGCACATGCTTAAATGCTTTGCTAAAACGGCATGACAAGGGGTTGATAGTGTGAAGCTTCAAAAGAAGAAACATTCCCAGTATTCATTCCCAGGAACTATCACCTTTTATTTCATGCTGACTCATTTCTCTTCGCTTTTCCAGTTCTTTTCTATCATAATTCAACCTCTTTAAACACATGATTCCATATTGCAAGCTTGTTCTGTTATTTAAAGAGAAACATTTACAGAGTTAATAAAAATAATTTTGAAGATGGGAACATATTTAGGATGTATTTCCTGCATTTCACATGAGGTGCTTCATGGTGCAATCTGAGGCACCTGGGGAGAGCACAACCATAAAAAGAGCTCCACAGACTTTAAAAACGAAATGGTCAAAACTCAACTGAAGGCATCTGAATACATGATCTAACATAAGAAAGCCTAGCATTAACTTTTTTTCTGAGTGCAGCAGTCCACCCTTTGGAGCCCACGGAAATGTTTTGTCAAATAACGCCTTACAAAGCAGTGTCAGACCAGCCAGACAAGCAACCAAGCAAACAAAAAGCCCCCCCACTTCTTGCCATGCTACCATAATTCCCCATAAAGCCTAAATGACTGTGTTTCCCTGTTTCTAGTTTAGCTTACCAGCTATATCCCTAGATAGCCTGACCAACTATCAGTTTGCTTTTAGTCCTAGCAGCTTTTGCGGGCAGCACACAACAGCGCTTCATGAATGTGAGATGTGTCACCCTCAGGCCTTAGTCTCCCAGCTTCTGACCCTTCACACCACTTAAGAAATTGTTACTATTTATGTATTGTCAAAGCTTATGCATACATTAACAACTCTTTGCTCTGCATTTTGGAACTATCTATAACAATTTGTAGTTACGAGAGACAAAATTGCAGTGCAGTAGTTGCTATTTCTGCAGGAATCTTTCTCGGGTCTGATTGCTGGCCCTTACTTTCTGTGCGGTTGGCCAAGCATCAACACCAAAAAATTAAGCGCTTTTACTCCGGGCAGCACCGAACACCACATCAGGCAAACAGAAGTCTTTAAACGTGTAGCTGTTATGCAAACATACCGATGAAAGCTATCGACCATTTTTAAGTGCACACGCAGATCTTTCTTTGTCAGGTGATCTAACATCCTCGCATCTACCAGGCACTCCATAAAATAGCTGCGGTACTGAGGTAAGCCCAGACTGGGGAGCCATTCGTTACCTATCCACTCGTGGTTCATATCGCCATAAGCCAGGGTCTACAGTGAAAAAAAGAGATGGAAAAGAATTCGTTTTGATTGCTTAAACCTCTACCATGAAATGAAGATTAAAATATATGCTGTGTTTCCTTCTAGCATGAGCTCTCGTTTTAGGAAGTTTGACAAGAACAGCTTGTTCTGGTTGTGCATTATTTCATCGTTTGAGTTGTAGGCCACTGTAAGATATTTGTTACCACTAGCAACAGTTTTAATTTGCTATATTTTGTTTTCTGGCTTTGCAAAATGTTAAAAATTGTTGTAGTAAGAAGTTATTGTTTCAAACTGGAAACCTTCAGGAGACCTCCCACTCTTGCAGCACTTGTGCTAGGCTGCAATTTGGAAACACAGATTTGGCCTCAGTGGAGCAACTGAAGTTTGAGCCAGCCTTTAATGGTTTGATTTCCTCAGCTTTGATTTCCTCAGTGAGATCTAATG
The DNA here is from genome assembly GCA_013398735.1 of Nothocercus julius. NCBI lineage: Eukaryota > Metazoa > Chordata > Aves > Tinamiformes > Tinamidae > Nothocercus > Nothocercus julius. Next base: position 2,774,746 of record VZSV01000095.1, on the reverse strand, counting down.
ACTGGTGTCATTAATGCAATTCCTGATTATGCACCCGTAGTCCTTCCGAGACAAAGGTTGAGGCTGTAACCAGCTCAAAGCTAAGTGCATCAAATGCAGAGCCCAGTAAATTACTTCTTCAAGGCAGCAGCAAGCCACCGACTTGCAAGAAGCCGGTGTGCAGGTCAGTATCAGCACTTTTGCCGGATGCAGAAGCGCCTTCTCATCTTGGGAACTGCCAGATGGAAGCAGATCCCTGCATGAGACCTGGCTCAGGGATCGCTTTCAGGCCCCCATTCAAAACCTAGTTGTGCCCATTTTTTTTATCAGATGTCACTCCAAATGAAAACCAGAGAGCTAAAGTTGGGAGGGGAGTTTGGCAATAGGTGGACTAGAAATAACCCCCTCAGCTCTAGTTCTTGCTGGACTTTAGGGGGGAAAAGGAACACCCTAAGTAACAGGAATGAGACCATCTATGCTCATGCATGGTGAGAGGACTGCAGATCCTGGGAGATGAATGCATGGTACAGCATGCTCCCTGCGGACTGATACAGCTGGAAAATGCTTTCCTGTGGCATCTGGGTAATTCCAGATTTCCTCATTCCTTTAGAGTATTTCTGCCCATGGAACTGCTCGGTTTCAATAATAAGATATTTGCAACTATTTCCTTGGATCCTCTTTTCTAATTCCTTATTATTCCTGGAACATTAACAAATCTTTAATGGATGGCCCTGTTAAGTATAGGACTCTACTGAGGCCCTGAGAAAATCACACTGTAGAGCAATTAGAGAACAATTTCATTATGCTGTACAGCAATTTCCTTTTGGAAATATATTTGCAACCTCTTTGTACCTCTTTGTGATTTACCCAGCAAAGCTGTCCAGAAATTATTTTCTTTGTATTAGAGAAACTGTAAAATGTACTAATTACAACTAAATCCTTGTGCCAATGTCACCACACTAGACTCCTCTGCTCCTGCTGATGCAATGTGAGCTGCGCTATCACTTGTTTTCCATTCGAAAAGTGACGTGAAAGGGTCATACCTGAGCCCAGCTGCCTTCTTCAGACTCCTTCTGTGTGATCAGCAGGAAGGAATTAGTAAAGCAGGTAAAAAGACAATAAAAAAGAGTTAAAAAGGAGATGCAGTTTTCATGACTATGGTCATCTTAGAACAAATGAAAACATACAGGTAAAATGTGCCAATACAATATCTGAACTCATGTCAGTGGCAATCCTCTGGACTAAACTGCCTGAAGAAATACAAGTTAAGATGAGGAACACATAATCTTAGTAAAGCAAGTCTAGCGAGGTTTTTGAGGTATAAAATCTTTGTAGCTTGGTGAAACTTTACAGCATTGTCTCAAGCTCTTTTTTGTTTCCCAATCAAAACAGTCACTTGTTTTCCAAAGCTGAGTATTAGAGAAAATTTGTTGCTTTTGCTTAAATATTGTAACATGCACAATAAAAGCTGTGTTTTTGTGAAAAGATTGTAAAATAAGGGACTTCTTTATATAATCTTTTCTATGACAAAAATATATGGCTTTGCCTGGCCGGTTAACCAGGATCAGCTGTATTTCTGGCCAGCTGAGTGTTGTTATATTGGTATTTATCTTTACCAACAATAATAAAATTCAAAAACAGCTTAGTTGTAACCCCCCCCACACACCCACATAAAAACAATATAAAAAAGCATACTGAGGACAATTTATTTTATGAATGTTTGTGAAGGTTAAAATGATAAGAAATCAGCCTTGCATTAAAAATCAGGTTGAGCTCCTTCCCTTGCGATTTATTGATCAGGCTGACCATAAACCTTTTGAAACTAGAGAAAGGGTTTTCACACACACTGTGTATTGTCTTTTGTTGCTAGCGAGTTGTTGGTATGAAGGAATAAACTGCTCAAACAAAACTTAAAATAGCCTGTGTTCCAAGGCAAAGTAAACAACTGGAACTGTTGACTAAAATCTATTAATGTGCATTTGGGTCCCCAGTGAAGCAAGGAGAGATTTGCTAAAACTCTGCATGTCCTAAATCAAAGAACAGGAATGCACTGGGGTGGACATGGAAGACTCAGCTCTGCTGAAAACTTTGCATTGTGGTTTTGCACCATTCTCAAGCCTTTTCTTGAGCAGTTTCTTTGTGTTTCATCAGGAGCAGATGAGCGGGTGTGTTGTACCTGAAACAACTACAAGTTCCTTTCACACTGGCAGTGAAGCCGTAATGCACCACAAGACTCCAGCACAGTACGGCTTTTAGGTTGCTACCGGCCTTGTAGTTGCAACACAGCTTGTATGGTCTTCTGCAGAGAAATGACATAACTGCCCTTGAAATTGGGTTTCACTCCTGCTTTTGCCTTTCTAACTGCATGCTTGGGAAGGGGATACAGCACTGGTGGAAAAGCAGATTCATCTCACTTCTAGCACCAAAAAAAAAACCCCAAACACTTAAATGAAACCGGAGAGACTAACCGTTTTAGCCGGAGCGGCGAGGTTTTCCATTTCTTCGTGGGTCACCCAAACATTGCCTGAGGGCTATGCACAAGGCCCGCAGGAAGCAGGTGCAATCCGCAATAGGCAAGCAGTGGTAAAGAAGAAAGGCAGCAGCACTGTGAGTTAACAGCGTCTAGCATCACCGTCAGCACGGCCCGGCCGGCGGCTCCGCGCAGCCGCCGGCGAGAGGCTCTCGCAGGGCGCCCTCGCGCCTCCCCTTAGGGCACTCCCAACACACATCGCACCCGCTACTTCGACCAGCACCGCTGCGCGAAATGTTTGATCCGTCAGAGTACTGCCCCCGAAGGAAAGAGCAGGAATTAGAGGTCAGGCTTCGCGCGCAACCCGCAAATGCAACCTCTAGGTCATAGCTCTGTCCGCAGGGAAGCTTCCTTTCCGAAAGGTTTTCAGGTTTTGCACACATCACATGAGCTAAAGAAACTTTACTGCCCACAATGTATGTCAAGAGAAATCAAAAACGTCAAGAAAATTCATTTGTAGAACAACTTGTCCCCATCCTCAATGGGATTATTGCTAGGACAGTGGGATAAGGGAGGGGGACGGAGGCAACCGTGCCCATAGGGTGAAAGGTGCCAGGCTTTCCTGAGAGCCAAAGTAAATTAACTCTTTTGGGAGCAAGAGGGAAGGCAGCAAGACTTGCAACTCAGAAATGCACTTTCCACAGCAGTACAGCTTCCCACAGCCAATTACTCAGGGAGAGGGTAGAAATGAAGCAGAATTATTCCCAGTATTTATAGTTTGGATGTTTTGGTTTCTCATGTCAAAAGTGTCAATTCTGCTATGCTTTGAATCCAAAAAAAAAAGGAAGTTTCTTAATTTGCATAGTTGTACTGAGTTCATGATGCTTTACTTAACTGAAACGCTTATATTATAGTTCACAGTATTACCATGGTTACAAGATATACAACAATTTTGCAAGGCGAAAATATCAGATGAATAGCTATAATTTTTAAAGAACCTTAGAAATGTGACAACAGAATACTATTTGACAGGAACATCAGATTTTTATTGCCCAGCTTCCCTACTGCCTATGTATCTCAGTGATTCTGGATGAAACACTGAAACCTCTTAAAGATATTTCAACTCTAACGCCAACCAAAAGGTTCTTTATAAATTCTGTGAAGGTTAGTGATGAGAGGAAATGTGAATATTATTATTGTTATTATAATCTCAGTACTAGAAGTCTGAGCGGCACAACCTGAGTAGTAGTGTTCATTCTTCACCTCTTTGCTATATTTCTGACCAAGTCTCATTTTTCTCCTTTTTTGGTATTTTTGTTTCAGAGTCTGCTGCCTCTTTCATAGCCACCACTAGAGCCCAGCCAGGCGGCTCTCATGAAATTCCTCTTTCATTACTTTATTTCTTCTTCTCCCCAATATTTCCCCACTCTTTTTCTTCACCGCCCAACAAAATGTGCTTTCTGTTGATAGTACACACATTCTCACCCTTCTGCAGTGTACCTTCTTACTCTTCTTCCCTCTTTCCTTTCAGACCTGTAGCTCTGTGTTTCTCCTTCAATCTCCTTTCTCTCTGATGACATCCTCTCTGCTCTCCCCTCTCTGCTGAAGGCCTGGCCTCCACTGCTCCCTTCGGACTCTCCCCACCTCGATTTATTGCTGCTCTTGAAAGGAGAAGTATGAAGAAACTAAAGCCAGCAGATTTGGTCTAGGTGATGTTTTGAAAGGATGCAATAAAGGGGGCACAAGAAACAGGTCTCAAGAGACCCGTGTCCCTACATGCCCTTCCCCTGCCAAAAAAAGGTTGAGTGAGAAACACAATTCAATTTCATTGGGAGGGGAGACTTGAAGGAAGAGAAAGGCAAAATATACAAGCAAAATTACAAATAAGATACTCAGTATTGATCATTTAGGTAACATCAAGGTTAGTCTAAAGTACATCTGAAAAAGCAGAATACGCACTAAAGGAAAAATATCAGCGATCACCAATCAAGGCTGTGACGAGCAGGTACTTCTTGCCTGTACAGGACTGTTTGCACTGATTTTGAGGTGGGTGCTATCCCGGCTATGAGCCACTCTTGTGCTGTAAGAGTCGTTCTGCAGACTCTCACAGAGGCAAGCAGGGAAGAAAAGTTAGCTGAACATGACTCACTGTTCTGGATGTTGGAGGTGCTGATGGACTCGTAAGAGAGACCATCTCCTGGATTGCTAGGCGGAGTTTCAAGCGATGAAGAGGATTGCTGATGCCAATTTCTCTCTGAATCTCAGTATCAGACAAAGCCGACATAATAGCGCCGCTCTTGACGTTGGCGCGGCAGGCAGCGACGTACCAAGCCGGCATGCCTAGCCAGAGCTGTGGAGAGAAGGGAGCCATCAGGTGTGCTCTCTTTCGTGAAATTAGTCATCAAGGCACCTAGCAGCCTGAATAAGCATCATAATGCACGCAAATGAGAATTACTATCATAATCTTTTAAAAATATGACATTACTTCCAAATCTTTGAAATTGCCATGACTTCATATGAACACTTTGTTTCTTGCATTGTGAACAGAAATTTAAAGCAAGGGATGTTTTCAGCTCTTCTTAGTGCTACCCATCCCCATCACTTGGACTACTCCTTTCCTTCATGAACAAAAACTGACAGACATCAATATGGCTGGAAAGTTGTTTGACAGTCTTACCACAGATAGAAAATCACTGCAAAGGAAGTTATTAACTAATTTTTTTTTTCTGTTGTGCTAAAATAGCTTGCTCTCTCTTTCCATGCTAGTCCCAGGCTGTCCTCCTCAGCTTTCATTTTTTTTTTTTTTAGAACAAATAAGCAGATGCCCAGCCTAGGGAGACCTGAGGCCTTACTGCAAACCTCTGTCTCATAGGACGTTATGCTCCAGCTAGAAATTCCTGCCACCAAATTGTGAGAACAGCTACATCACCTCCGGATTCAGTAGATACGTATTTGTCCCTTGAGGCTTTTCCTTTCCTTATCCTAGTCTTGCCAGCTTAGGTTAGTGACAGCACTTCCAGCAGCCTTGCCTGGCACCTATTCTCTATGAATTTTGCTAGGTTTCCTCTGCTTACTCATCTTGCGCTGCTTCATTCCTATGATTGTGAGCGTCTACAGATCTTTTCTCCCAAAGGACATCATTTCCATAGCAGAGATACATATACGTGGGAGGTTTTTGTCACTGAAAGAAATTCATCCTGCTGTAGAGAAAGGAAGGCCTAAGCAGTGAATGCCACGGCCGCTGAGATATTGGGGGATCACATAATCAAAAAGACAGACAGACCTACTTAGGTGCTTAACTCTAGGGGACGGCTGACGAGCGTGAAGCCTTGGAGAGTGAGATACCTCTTTCCTGAGAGCAGCCCTCCCCTGCCCTCTTGCCTCAGAGCATATACGGATCATACGAATGAACTCAGTGAAGTCCCTGACACCTCCATCTCCCTGCGCATCTCGAAAAGGCCGCTCAAAATTAGCTGCTTACATGATTTTCAGATTTTACTCTTAAAAATGGCTTACTGAAGAGAACATGATATCTAAGAAATGAAGCAGTTCTTAAGCAGCACTCAATACTTAGAATGTACCTCAGCACTGCCTGTGCTACATGCAGATGACCAGAATAAATGCTAAGGTAGAGAAGTTAAGCCCTGAAAAGTTTGGGAATGCCACAAAGCAGTCATATCCACTATTTTAACTTCACCTTTTTGCTCTTTTCATGCTTATATTCCAAGATCACATATTAGGCTTTCCCCAAGAGAAATGCACATTGTGTATGAAATGCACAGTGCCCATCTGCCAACTGTGTGCTCACGGGATAAATTCAGTACTTCTGCCCTCATAGCATTTTATCATCCATAAATCCAGGTATGCAACCTGTATCGAATACATAACTATAACATAAACTTCCTCACGGGCACTCCTGTGCTGCTTTCACCAGGTTTCTTGAGAAGTTCGCATACACTAATTTCTGTTTACGGCCTCTCTCTCAGACCCCGGGAAGCATATCCTATTTTGCAGCAAAAACAAAAAAACAATCAACCAATCAAAAAAAAAAAAATTCTAGACAATCAATTCCGATAGTAGTAGTGGCCGTTCTTGACTACCACAAATCTAGCTCTCAGAGACTCTCCAAGTTATCTAAAAAAGTCATTTAGCAGCCAAGTCAGTATACTGAATCCTGCTTATTAACAGAGACATTTTCTTTTGAGGGAAGGAAGTTATCATCCCATTTTCCAAGGTAATGTCCAAATGCTTTTCTGCATTTCTTATTTCATCTTCATTAGGCACCTTCAACAAGGACATGATGCAAACCTTTTGGAGGGTAATTTCTGAGCCAATCCAAAATTGTGTATGAAGACTAAATGGTGTCTGTCAGCAATGGGGAAGAGTAGCTACTTCCAGAGGGACTGTCTGAACACACTTTTTGAGGTGCTATCTTAAAAAGAGATGACTCATTCACATAGCTACAATAAGATGGTATGAGATCTATCTTGACTTTGCCACCTGAGCACTTAGGACAGCATTTTTTTTTAGTGACTTTTGTTAAAGTTTTAGATTTTTTTTTAAGAGAAGGGAAAAGCAGCAAATTGGACATCCACAACAGTCATCAGAATATGTAGGACTATAAATCTATAGTAAAAGCACTTATCTTTAGAACCAGCAAAAAGCTTATAGTTGCATCAAGCTGATACTGCCTTGCTGTGTGAGAGTGGTTCTGTACAAAATGCCTTCTCCTATCAAACCCTCAAAATCAGGATAATTTTTGTTTGTTTGTTTGTTTGTTTGCTTTAATAGTCTCTTCACCTAAAACAACAGCTCATGGCTTTTTGACAAGCATGGCAGATAGATTTTCTGAATAAAACCCCTGTGGACATGTTCTTAAATCCATTCAGACTAACTGAGATGTAGAGGGTAGCTGAGGGAGAAAGAAGGAATTCAGAAAGAGTTTAGGCAGACTTCTCAATAGAGAAAAAAAAATCTGATTTTGCCCCCTTTAATCTTTAAGTTAGAATAGGAACGGGACATTAGAACTTAACTTTCTTTCCTGATTCACATCCCTGTGAAATATTCAATCCCCGGGGATTGAAAAATAGCCATGAAAGTGCCCCTCTCATTTGGCTGTGGCATATGGGAGTCATTTACAAAGCTGCCTGGTGAAGATACTCTATTTTGTATAGTACACTTACTAGTGTTGGGGCTGAAATACCAGATTTTTTTTTCCCCCAACCTTCTCCTAACAACTATTTATTTTCTCTGAAAGTGGAATAGATGCAATGGGTGAGATAGGGACAGACCATCCCCTCCGAACACAGGAGAGCCCCTGTGGCTGGATCAGATTTCAGAGATGAAGGATCTGCTGCATTCAAATCAAAGATATTTCCATATAGATCTCCTACATCCCATGTGCAAGAGCCTAAAGAAACAGCTCTTTTGGTTTTGAATGATACCTAAGTAAAAACATAATGAGAAATGAGGGCTGATTAAGAGATGAGAAAGTCACAAGTTCTTTAAATTCATTCAAAATTCTAAAGATGTAGGTACTGTGTTAACCTCAAATAAAATTTGACAGCTCATTTTCATTTCTTCATTTTCACACCATCCTACATACAACACAGGCTGTAGATTCCACAGACATTTAGGGACTGAGAAATTACGAGATTTCTGAAATTGGGAGTTCAACGGCAGCTTCAGCATAGGCCGCATTCTCCTGATAATGAAACATTTTTTTCCTGTCCCTGTCCCCCTGAAGTCCTGTGTCTTTTTTTGCCAGCCCTCGTCTCCGGTCCATGCTGTCCAGCACCATATCTGCTTAGCGCTCGTGCCTCAGGGAACGGCGGGAGAGGAGCAGCACTTACCTCCAGCCAGGCCACCACCGTGGGTCCATCCCACTGTGCGAAGGGCAAGCCCTTCCTCCGGGCTTCTTCCAGAAGTTCATGCCTAAAAATGGGTCAAAAAATATTCAGCGTGCGCAAGTATGTGCAGCGATGACACAGACCTGATTGTGGCGTGCTGTTAAGGGTAACAACAGCAAAGGGCTTGCCTTTTTGCTAGCAGCCTTTTCGTTTTAAAAGAAGTGTAAATATGACAAAAGCAACATATTCCTCATTCTGTTTCAGATCCCTCTTTCTTGTTTTATTTTTAGCCTTCCTTTTAAACACCTAGCAGATAAAAGGAGTGGCTTCTCTCTGTCCTTGCCTGAAGCAATAGGGCATGGGGATGCCCAAAATAAAAGGATCACGCAGATAATACAGACTATTGGGTACAGTCATGCTGAAAACAGGGATTCCTCCAGGGACCAGCTTAACTGTGCTCAGATACCGATCCAAGAAGGCTTTATTTAGACAGAAACTGCCAAATCCTAGGCCTCGGCTTGCCTTAGATATTAGGATGTAGCAGGGTCTAAGAGGTCTCTGTGTTTGAAATACTAAACTCTGCTGGACTATCGATGCACAGTTCTGGGATCTCTGGAGTACAGCTATTCTGCATCTTAAATAAATCATCCATGGCTAAGTAAGAGCTGGAGGGAGCTTTATTATTTTTGTGGGATTTTTTTATTGTTTATAGGAAGAAAAAAACCATAGTCATTTAATACATATGTTGTTCCCAAAGTTCAAAATACAATTTTAATACAGCAGAACTAAGTATTTGGTAAAGTTATGTATAGGTCAGTCAGCTAAACTATCAGGAAATTACCTCTCCATTAAATATGCTAAACAATCTGCGCAGAAATACAGACTGCTGCTGGAGTGCAGAACAGAAATAAAGAAGTCATTGTGGTAGTATAGAATAAGCAGTCCTTCAAAGCCTTTTTTTTTAAATATTGAACAAAGTACTTTTAGCTGCCTCCTGCTGAGAGAAAAACAAAAGATCGCTCTCAGCAGCAAGCAGTACTGAAAAACAAATTAGATGGGTACTATGCTAATGCAACATTAAAATTTACTTACATTCTCTCATAACAAGAAACTCCTGGAATTATAGCCTCAATTTTTGCTCCTTTATTACTGCAGCCTTTGTGAATCCCAGATGCCATGGCAATGCTTTCCTTCATGCACAGGCACTGCGCAAGCACGGCAGATAAGACTGATGATAGAGCCCTCTCGCTTGCAGGGCACGCTCCCATGGGGATTCGTGCACTGCTGAGGGGCCAGACTGTGGGAGAATTTGTTTTCTGCAAGAAGTGGAACCCAAATAGCAGTGCTGCGTATTTATTTTAAATGCCTTGCTCTGTATATTGATAGAAAAACAGCTGCTGTAATGGCTATGTTTCTTCTACAGCAATATAAAATCCTCTCCGTGCATGGATAACATGTTACCTCCAGTAGCTGGTGGAGGTCTGGGAATCCCAAATTCCCAAAGAGAAAAAACCCCTGAAGGCTGATGCGAGGCCACAGATGAAGCTGCCCAGCACAGCAGCACCGTTCCCCTCTAGGGTGCTCTCACCCGGCTACGTGTGGGTGTTTCTAGGGAGCTCCGTGGGGCTTCTTGAGTTGGCCTGAACCTTGGTTTGGAGACCCAGCATTACTTGAGTGCTTCTCAAACAAATAAAATGAAAGCACTTCTGTTACTTCACAGATTGCTTGGCACCCAGAACTAAGGCAAAATATAGTTCTGGTTATTGATTCTGGCCGAAAAAAGTGTGACTGGGGCAGAAAGGGTATGCTTTATATAAATGCTACCGTCAAAGACTACAGTATGATAACTTATAATCCAAAGGGTCCAGGGAAATAGAAGAAAAAAGTGTTTTCGTTTCAAAAGACATTTAATGTAAGGCTGAACTTCATTACATTCATCCACAGCATGGGAAATGCAGCTACCATAAGGCTGTGCCTCACTTAATGCAGCAGAAAGCAGGATTTTTATACTATTTATATTTTCCTTAAAATAATTTTATACTTTAGAACTTACATTTTCTTTCCATAGAGTTTCATTTAAACACCTTTCTAATATTAAAGTTTATATAAATTGTATTTTCTTTTTTTAACAGTACTCTTCAGATACTTTTTGATGTGCAGCATTAAGTGATCTACATAACCTGAACCTGCATTTCCTAAACCAGAAATAAAACCAGACTTCTGCCTTCTTGACCGAAAGAGATATCTTTAGCCGGTGGTCATAGCAAACTCTCATCTTTGGATATGAACTAAAAAACACACCATTCTGCCAGAAATGTCATGTTATGCAATAACTATGCAATATTTTGATCAATACTGAAAATCGTCAGAATATGAATTTGGAAATCTGAATATTTTAAAATAGGATTTGGATATTTTAGAACTGCAAACAGGCACCTGCAGCATTTTTCCTTACAAAACAAGACAACTGATTAGAAGGGGAAGAAGAGAGGAAAAGCGTACATGAGCAGCAAAATAGAGCTCACTGCTGCCTCTGCCTTTCTCTACAAAGGCAAGGTTTAGTAACGGAGAATAGCATGGTACAGGTCTGTTAGTTTGGAAGCTGCCTGACTGGGAAATGTGGGAGTATCCCTCTCCTAAGATTTTGTCAGGAAAGTACTGGCTGCATGTTATAGTGTGTCCACTTTGCATTGGTAAGGAGGTAGGGAATTAAAATGCTCGTGCTATTTTCATGCTCGTGTAGTTTTTTAGTGAAACAAGCTGATATGAAAGCAGGCTGATAAGGAAGACTTGACATTAATTAGGCTTTGCTCTAAATGGCATTATTTTGCAGATAAACCTTTAAACCCCTTACTACCACTGGACTGAATTCCAAATTACAGTCATATTTTCAAGATAACATTATTATTGTTGCAGGAGAAAATCCTCTTCCTGAAGACTCTGTGGGAAGGACTGTTACGCGCTATTTAAACTATGTCATTACTTATGTTCCTCATCCTGTGTTGGTTTTACAAAGCAAGGAAATTTCATGAATGTCATCACTTAGCATTCATCCAAAACCTGAGAGATGCTTGTATTTATCTTTTTTAGAGAGACTGCTTCAGAGCAACTTTTTTTTTAGCATCACTATTTTCCAAACCAGAAATTCAGGTTAGATATTAGGAAAAATTTCTACATGGCAAGAGAGGTGAAGCTTTGGAACAGGCTGCCCAGGGAAGTGGTGGAGCCAGGCAGTGTTCCAGAAACACGCAGATGAGGCGCTTAGGGGCATGGTTGGTGATGGGTTTATGGTTGGGCTTGGTCATCTTGAAGATCTTTTCCAACCATAATGATTCTATGACTGGCCAAATTGTCATTAACATACTATAAGATTGTTACTTTTGCTTCAGTACCTCAAAACTGTGTTTAACAGGAGCAACATATAGCTGAATAGCTGAATGTGTAACTGTCTCCTACCATGGGGGCTAGAGTGCTCCAGTATCCACCTGGACATCACAGGCACATGGGAACAAATAGAGGGAGGAATGAATGCCGAGAGAGAAAACTGTGTGAAAATCATGTGATAATCCATGAAATTTCCTGTTTCCTCTACATTCTTCCATTACACGGGGCAAATTCTAGCTCTGGATCAGCAGCCCTCACCAACTCATTGCATAAAAATTAATGAGCTTGGCTTAGAAGATAAAAACATTCTTTACATAGATCTCGTGGGCAGTTAACAAGAACTTGTTTTTGAAGCCATGTCATTCAATGAAGTTCAATTTTCTTAATGAATATGAAGCTCCCTGCCACAAGGCAAACAAGAAGTAACAGTTCTATACCCATCATTCAAATGCTCTGCATAGCGTACAAGCCAAGTCCAGACATTGTCATGATGATATCTGAATTTTTATAATATTTCAATATAGATCTTTATACTTCTGTATATTTCTGTCAATAAGTTTATCTATCATGTTAGTTCTAGAACATGAGGAATTCTCAGGGATGCAAATTATAACATTCTTAGTTAAAATGTGAGATAAACTCAAAACGAGGCATGGTGAAATCAAAGGTCAAATCATATTAGCAGTATGGTAAAAGTAGAATTAATATAGGGCTTCTGGCTAGCATGTGATTTAGATTCCTACAAACTGCCTTTGACTCATAGATGTTTTCTCAAAAAGGCAATAGAAGAAAGAGTAATACCTGGTAAAGGAAATTAGCAGACCTTCCATTATTATTACTACTGCTATTACTACCACCATCACTATTATTATCGTAAGCACTAAGTTGCCTAATTTATAACCAGATTTTATACATGACAGGTTTCACACAGGATACACAAAATATTCTCGGTTTATTTGAGTAATCCTATAAATTAAAATTAAGATTAAACACATGTGTGTGTCTCTGGCAGCATGACAGTCAGCACAGCATGTCCAAATCCAACATATTTACCCTCAAAGACCCCAAAATTCAGAAGAGAGCATTTCTAATAAACTAAGTTGGCTTTGGCTTTTTATTTTTGCTATTGTCACTTTAAAGATTGGAAACATTTAAAGGAAGCAAAAATCCTACAGCTAAGGTCAGCATATGACAAAGTAAGGTAGCTGAATTTATATAAATCAATCATAATGTTAAACATCTAATATAAATAGTATTTTATCCATTTATTTTCTTAAAGACTATAAACATTTTTGAAGTATAATTCAAGCCAGGTTTCCAATGGCATCTAAAAATACATAATAAAAACTTTTCTGAATTAAGCCAAGTGAAGCATGTTCAGGAGTGCTGAATAAGTAAGATAAATAAAGGCCTGAACTTAAAGTTAGAGCTGCAGAACTATTATTAAAAAAAAAGAATTTAAAAAATAGATGAAATAAACAGATGTATATAATCTTGCAGTCTTGTATATACTCTACTACATGCATGGGGGACCCCTGAAATTTCCAGGTTGATTAAACTTTATTAAATATGGTTTTGCAAAGTCATTTCGTTATCATACATTTTAAACTAATTTGATTATCACCATTTTCTTTGAGTTTTTCTATTCTTAAAGGCTTTAGAGAGTTCTAGCTCATACATACTTTAGAAACACTGTATGCATGAAATTTTCCTTTTTAAGCTCCATAAAGAAATTAAAGAAAAAAACATATTTTCATGGTAGATCAAAGAAGAGGTGTCAAAGTCTTCTTTTAACTTAATATCAGGTTAGCAAGTCTAAAAACCTCTAACTTAAAATAAATGAACTGGTGAAAAGAAAATAGTGAAGTTACATAGGCACAACTTAAAATACTGTTGCACTACATGTGCAATACTTGGTCTCACATGGGAAAAGGGATTTGCGTAGCCTGGACTACAAAGGTGCTTAGGACTTTGTCCTCTGAGAGTTAGTTCCACAGAACTTATGCCTACCTGTGAATTCAGACCTTTACTCTCACTGCTCTCCTCCTGTTTTTGTGATTCTTGGTTTAGGAAAGACCCCCAATTTGTTAAAATTGGATCTTTGTTAAAAAAATAGAAGTGTTATAATTGTCTCCAAACAGTTCAACCACTGTGTTAATGCTGGATTTGTATGTGTTATTGCTGATTTTGTGTACGCTTTTAAGGATTTCAAACAGTCTGAATATTTTGAAAGTTTTGTTCTAGTTATTTTGCAGGGATTTGTGCATATATATCAGGTTCACAGAAAAAAAAGAAAAAAAGAAAAATTAGAAAATAAAACATGGTGCTGAAAATGAACATGTTCAGCAGCCATGGTGCTTTAACTTACCCAGATATGCTTTTCATGAGATGAAGAGAGATGAATGGAAAAAAAAAAGCACACAAATGTTAATGAATATATGTCAGTTCATCAAAAAAAATCATGATAGATAACATAATAGCACCGTTATAAATATGGAAATCTTTCTAATCTTTCTTCGACTTTTTTTAAAGAAGTTACACGCTCTGATGAAAAATAAATGAATCTTTCAAAATTACATTAGCATTAGTGTTGGCTGTTTATCAGGCACCACTCAGCACAGCACACAACACATACTTGTGCCAAAGATCAGCAAACATCATGAACACGGAAAATATTTTCAAATCCAAGCATGTTGCCTAAATTTAAATAATTTCATAATGATTCTTGTGTAACAAGAAAATCCTGAAAAATCCTCAAACTACTATTTTTTTTTTTCAATTTACCATAGAGACACAGTAAAAATAAGAGTGGACTATGAACCAAGATTTACTTTTCAACATGCACTTTACCAGTATTTTGGCAGGATATCCTGGGGTAATTATATATGACCTAGACTTTTTTTTTCTGAGATAAGCAGGTGACGTCACGCACATAGATGGCTAATTGCTGTGACTGTTATTCATAGCATGCTATGCTTGTAGGAGAAACCAGGATGCCATCACCGACTATAACATTTCTTCAGCATCCTCTAAATGCCATCATAAAAAAAAAAAAATATATATACCTTTTTTGTGCAAGCATGCATTTGTGTGTGTGATGAGTAGAAAAGATGGGAGAAAAGAGAATAAACAGGATACAGAAAAGTAGATGGAAACAAAATAGAAGGTACAAACAGAAAGTTCAAGAAAAAAAAGCAAGGGAAGGATAATGAAGGTAAGCAATTATACATAAAGAACAAGCAAACTATTCAAAAAATTATCAAATCTGGTGGAAGTACCACTAGAATAGAATGTCATACATAATTTTGGGGCGAAGTCTCTTGTCATACTCATACGCTCCTGAGCTACTGCAAAGACTGACTCGAACACCTTGGCTGGGGAAGCCCTTCGTTTTGGCCCTTCCGCAGTCTATCAAACCAGAGCACCCATTTCTTATATCTTCCTTCCAGTCCTCCTTGGGATATGGGGGGGAAGGAATATACAGGGGGATTAGCTGAAGATAATTTTGTGGTTGCTTTAATCAGCTGGCAGTGCAATGCTGCCTGGGAATAACCCATGAGCCCTGAAGGCTGTTCCTGTTTCCCCTGTTATAGGAGCAGGGGATTGAGGAACATTCATGTGCTTCCTTGTGCTCTTGTCCTCAGAGTAAAAACATCCAGCAGAAAAAAATAGATCTCTAAATTCTAGCTTTTACCTTTGCATAAGAGCAATTTTTATCTTGAGTTTTCTGAAGGAAGATAAGCATTTCCCTTAGATTTACAGTATACTGTTAAAGATATTTTTTCCCCTCTGCTGTTTTATCCGCTCTCCCCTTAAACCTTAATTCTACATTTAATCTGATAGGATATTTGTATCTGCAAGAGATCAGAGTTTAGGGAGCAGTTGCATGTTTAAGAGTATATGCTTATATCTCAAGTTGTAATAGATGGGCCCATATGTGTAGATAAGACAGGGATTGGGACTCTGTTCTATTTTCATTTGATTAAAATATTGCAACTAGTTGATTTTAAGGACAAATAGCTTTATGCAGTTTGGGAAAAAAAGAACACAAAAAAGTGGCAAAAGGAAAAATATTATATTAAAAATACAAGCCTCTTAAAATTTTTGGTTTAGAAATAGAAAATATCTCCTCAATAAAATATCCCGTACCTAATTTTTTAATCACCAGAATAGCCTGAATAAGACTTGTGTATCCTCTGCAGGATAAATATATATATTCATTTGTAATGGTAAGAAGGGAAGTCTCCAAATATCTGATTTCATAACAAGTTTTTTTTTTTTTTTTTTTTTTTAACACAAATAAAAGATATTAGCAAAACCTTGTATTGACTAATCATTTAAGTAAGTGGAAAAATATATTCAGTAAAGGAATGAGATTTGAAATATTGGATATTGCATAGCTCTCCTTCCTGAAGTGGAAGGAGAAAATAGCAAATATTAAGTACTGAATACAATTTTCTTTGCTAGAAAAGGATGAATAATTAAAGAGCAGTCTGAAAGCTACTAACTACATCAGCTAATTTCTCATAGATGAGGTAGGAAGAGAAGAAATTATATGCGTGAAATTAAAATTATTCTTAAAAGCTAGTGTAAGAAAACAAATCATGTACACTTAATGTATTTAAAAGCATTAAGTATACAAGAATAATAGATGGAAAGCACAGGAAAAAAGACCTTAATTAATCTAATTGGATTTTTTTTTTTCCAAAATGTGTGTAATTAAGATGATCATTAGAAACATTTGTATAGTACAGAGGACAGATTATTTGTAGTCACAAATATGCTATGTCAAATTCTAATTGCAATTGCACACATAAAACCTATTCTAATTACGGGG
This sequence comes from Nothocercus julius, assembly GCA_013398735.1. Classification (NCBI taxonomy): domain Eukaryota; kingdom Metazoa; phylum Chordata; class Aves; order Tinamiformes; family Tinamidae; genus Nothocercus; species Nothocercus julius. The sequence continues at coordinate 2,758,227 of VZSV01000095.1, read as the reverse complement.
CATTGTGCAGAATGGGAAGGAGCTAAATGCTGACTACAGTGTTCAAAATCATAATTCCGTAAGAATGTCTAGAAGGTCTATTTTCAAGCAGCCTGTTGATAGAGGACCAAAGCTTCAATTTTCTACAAGTAAATCTAAGTACAGTGTTCTGTTTGATTTAATTGGTTTAATTTAAATGTTTGCCTTGTTTTTGCAACATTTTTTTCCCTCTATCATGGCCTAATATTTGAGAAAAAAAAAAAGGAATTAAAATATACGAAGGAAAAGGATCTAAGCACTACTAGGAATTCACCAAAGACAAGATCCCTTTTTTTCTATATAAAAAAGGAAACAAACTGACTTAGTACCACATTCTCTTCTGTTAATATAGAAGGTTACTTGTGTTTGATAGGTACATTACTATAATCAGCTGAGGTTAACTGGTCTGGCAATATTCTGAGGTTAATTATAAGGCCATAATCTCTCTGAGTTTCTTTTCACAAAGGAATTTTGCATACCAGAACTAGTCGGCTCTTGATCCTACCAGGCTATATGTATGTGTGTGTTCTGGCATGATAAAACTTTTTCGCAACCTGGTTGCAGGGAGGAAGTTATAACTTGCAAACACAGTCTGTGTCCCTGGAGTAAATCTGCCCCAAACAAATTCATAGGACAGATTTTTTTTTTTTTTTTAATTTTTATTTTTCTCGTAAAATGTAAAACTTACATGTTAAGCTAATTTGGGAATGTGAAATCAAATGATTGATGTTATTACACAGATCCAGAAAATCAACAGATTCTTATTCAGAGTCAAATCAAATCAAAGGGGAAGAAAAAGAGAAGCTGGAAGCTCTGCTCTCAACTCATGATACCTTGGCCAGGTAACTAAGAAAGTCATTACAATAAAGTGCAGTGAATTCAGGGGCTATGAGGAAAGTGAAGATCGCCATTCTAACAGTCATATAAATAAACCTTGGAATTTATCTTCTTTTTAGGTAGGATCCCACTAATGGCATCTAGTTTAGAGCTGGCTGATTTACATGCAAAATTTTGCACATGGAAATAATTTGTATTTAGGATTTGTTTAGGAAGTTAGAGCATAGACCAAATTCAGAGGGTACTAGCAGCATGCACGAGGTCAGATTCACCTCTATGTGGCAATCAAGTGCTAGCACTTGAATGTCTCTCAAACCTTGCCTTACAGAGGTGCTTTGCCCAGGATGAAATAAATCGACTTTTCCTTCACTTGTTACTAACAAGCAAAAGGAATTAATAAGCAGTTTTATTACTTGTAGCTAAAAAATAAAAAAGAAGGCTAATGTTGTGCACAACCAGGCAGTGTATAGAGAGACACGGAGAAGCTATGGCTGGAGCCTTTGAGTGCAAAATTAGGAATAAGAAATTAGGTCCTCATTTTTAGCATGAAGAAAAAAAATATTTAGAGAAAAGCTTTGTTCTTCATTTCAGTGGTGGGTGCCTTCTGGAGAGCAAACCCAAAACAAATGAAATTTATGATTTAATCAAGAGCGAATGAATTGACTCACTTACTTAGAAACTTGCATGAATGTAATGACCATATACAGAGTATCACAGCTGCTAATGGTTTTAGCCCTGAACTCTGTTTTCTTGAAAGAAATAGATACGGGGCAAGCTGGTTCTAAGAGTTAGACAAAAGGCAGGAGATACTATGTCCAAATGCTAACAGCATTGTATATAACTACTGAGGTGGAATATAAACGTTAGTTTAAATAATAATGATGCAGTGCATTAATCTACCTCAACAGCATTTATTTCCACTGAACAAAAAAAAAACAACACTATTCTTACTATTTTTAAATTTAGGATAAATTGGAAGAGTATTATCCCATAAATCAGTAGTAGACCAAGAAAATACTCCAAATATCCTTGACATTGAATTTCACTTTCTATTTCATTTTCATTTTACAAATAGTTGACCTACAGAGTTTTAACTTTAACTAGAATTGTCATATATTTATTGTCTGAGAGTAAACACCTACAGATGGCTCAGGTTACATAAATCCATCTTTTAAGATAATTTTATCAATCTGATGGGTCCTAATTTAAAAATTCCAACCAGCTGCTTTAATTTCTCTTGGATGTCCTTGGAAAAATACTTGTGACTACTGTTACTTACTAGTAACAGTAGTCACTAGTTACTTACTCATTATTAAGAAAAATTGATAATTGCATTTTAATGGTGTCTAAGTAGTCAATTCAAATTGAGAGAAATCTAATATCTAAGTAGCACCCTCTAAGAAAGAGGCAGAAAAACTCTGAAATGTAATCATCTGTTAATGATATCATAGTTACTTGGAAGGGATTCATCTCCAGAAGCATCACATTGTTTCAGGAAATATTTCAGGGTGAAATGTATTATTCAGCAATCTATTCTAGGCATAGAAACTAAACTAAAATATTATAACACACTACAACTCCACAAGCCAAGAACAGGGCTATGGTCAATGCTTGCATTTTGGGAGCAGGTGGCAAGGACATCTGTGGCACTACTTGTACATCCTGGCTGCAGCAACTGACAACTGGATGCATCCTGCATCTTCATCTCTAGGGCAGGGGCATCCTTGCCGTGAGGTCCAAAACATCAAAAATGCCAAATTAGAAATTCAGATTTTCCGCATTTTAAAATCTTTTTTTTTCTTTTTTTTTTCCTATTAATTTATTTGAACAGAAAGAAATACAGTGGATAAAATGTTAATGGGAATTTGTCCTATATTAACTTTATCCAATTTTTTAATTTATTACTTCAAAGTTAATTGTGAATACTGATGAATCTTAATTCACCTCGTATGACCTCTAAAAAGCTAAAGAGTACTTTGAAAATGGTGGGATCACCATGATGAATCACAGGTTTATTCTCATGCCAAGCGGAGAATCCTTGTTTTCCTGCATTAAAACCATGGTTTTCTATCACTGAGCTGAAAGAGAAGTTCACTGAGCTGTTAACAGGACTGAAAGCCAATTGATTTTACTTATCTAAGAGCAGACAGTGGTGAAACACAAGTTTGGTATGTGGTATTATTCCTCACTTTTGGAAGTGGAAATGTCCTTTAACTCTCCTTCTCATGGGCCTGTTTCTCTTGGGAATTTATGTCCTAATTTAACTTAGCCAAAGTGAGGTGAAGGGCTCTGCTCTCTCAAGCCCAGGGATCATCCTTGTTTTCTCTGCAGGGTTTGTAGGACCCATTATGGAATCAAATGCCTAAACCTAAATGTCACTGATATTCCATGAGATAGAAGGCTTTTCTTAGTAGCTTTTGTAAAGAGTCACTTCTGCCATCCCTGATGTTACACACTGTAGTACTGTCTCATTGGAATTAAATCAGCAATTTTACAGGTATTTGAAATATCGACGCCTAGAGGGAGCTGTGAATCATGAGGTGACAGCAAAAAAGAATCTGACTTTCTGAGACAAACTTTTCATTTAAATGACATTCTGGACATTTTTACCTTAATATTTCCTAGGCATGACATGCAACTGCACGGCTGAATTTTTCAGAGGGAAATGTCAATTCTACCCTATTGACAGCTTGGCACCCTAATGATTGCCATAATTCATCAGAATCCCCATACATTTCTCTAACCCTAAATATTTTATTTTTCTCATATTACAGTTCTGCTAAGACTATATGTGAAATGCTCTCCTTTGCTGTTCTCTGAAGAGAACTACCAATGTATGTTATTACTTCCATGATAATAAATTAAAAGGAATCTCGAAAGCCATCCTAAGGATTCCAAAGTGAGAGCTATAAAGACAAACAAATCTAAAGTACTGGGAGAAAAAAAACCCACAAGCCTTCATGAGATAGGTAAATAACATAGTCAGAGTAAATACTGTGCAGTTCTAGCTAGCTGAATGGTCCTGCCCACAAGGGATAGGTTCCACCGTGTACACAGTATAAAAAAGAATGATTTGATTATTTCATAAGGAATCAAGGAGACAACACAGGAGTAAAGAAGAAAGATTTGGAAAGCAGACAGTGTGGAAAAGTCTCACTGGGTGAGATTAGACAAAGCTCTAGTAGCAGATTACCTGAACATGATCTATTTCCAGACAAAAAGCTTGGTAGGTTCTGTCAGGCAGGTAGTGGATACTGTGTGCAGTCTAGTGTTATCTCACCCAGTACTACCATAAAAGATGCAATGTTGCATAAAGTGAATAAATATGTCCCTTCACAATGGTTTCTGTTGTGGTGCATTCAGCCCTCAGAACTGGAAGATAAAATAGGGACTGCAAAAAAAATTTGCTGAAAATTCAGTGCTATCTGTATGAATTACTGTGGCAGTGACAGTGCTGTGATAGTGCCAGCTTTCCAGAATTTAGTAAAAAAGTGTAGTAATATACTTCATCCATTTTCTTCAGCTTTAAATGAATAATGACAGATTTAGAGATAAAAAATGCAGACAAGAGTCATCAATTAGAATAGCCCTATGAACATTTATCTGAGTTTCTTAGTTGAATGTAAAGTGTTTCTCCCCTCCAGGTTAGCACAATGACTGCTTTTTGATCTTTAATTGCTGCATTATTTATGCTTTAAACTGGATCTGTATTTATACATTAACCAGATGTGCATGCTTAAAGATATATTTCATTTGGAGCGTGAAAAGTAGTGGTTAAAAATATTCTACATATAAATCTACTTAGAAGCTGAACCATACTCCTGGATTCTTTTGACTAGAATTGCAGATTCTCTTGAAATCTTGCAAAAGAACATTAAAAGCCTGAAAGAGACCTGAAGATACTGGAAATTTTAAAAATGAGGCTTTCAGAATCCAAATGGTAATGCTAAAGTTAGTGATTACGGATGAAAAACAAACCTGTTTGTTTATAGAATTAATTTTCAAAGTCATTTTTAAATACTTTTTTTCTTTCACAGCCTCTTATTACATTGGAACTGTGATACTGCCTAGAGGATTCTTTTGTGTTTGTAGCTTTTTTATTATTATTTATATTTTTTAGATAGTTTGCCTTAGCTCCTGGCAGCTGCTATGACTCAGTGCAATGGTTTTACAAGTTGTTGCACCAGAGCCAGCATTAAATGATTATATAATTTATCTGAACACAAAGCTAGGTTGTCATTCACTGATAGGCAAAAGAGAAAGTAAAGCTGCTAGGGCTTATGTTGCCTTTGACTTCTATAGTCAGAAATAATCACACATTCAATGGAGAATGCAAACAATCTTGCCTTTTTTTTAAAGAAATTCTGAATAATCCATGCAGTGAGTCACTAAGATACCTTTTTTCTCTGCCTACTTAGTTTTTAAAAACTGCAGTTACCCCAGAATTAATTACTGTGTGAAACAGAAAATGTTTCTTTCTCTTAAACTTATGTTCTTTTGCAAAAGAAACAAAATTGTTCCATTGACAAATAACAAATTAAATATTCCTCCTATATTTAGGAATGTCTATTTTCCTATATGTAGCTTTAAAAACACTTAAATGTTTATTCTAAAAAAAAAACCCACACAACAAATGACAAACTGTCATACTAAACGGCCATGCTCCTCATTACATGCCTGCATAAACCCGACACAAAAATGAAGCACGAATCGAGCGTGAGCCAATGAAAGCCCCATGAAGAAGCTACTCACTTTTTCTTCAGCCGTCGGTCCTTTTCCGCTTGTGTTCCAAGCTTGCCTAATCCCAGCGATTCTTGTGCTGCTGCCTCTGTTTCCATATAACCTCCTGTGGTGGAGCAGGGAAAAGGAAAAAAAAATCACCATATTTCCCAATATTTCTTTCCCTTCCGTTCCCCTCCTCAACCCTCTGGTGACCCCCTGCTCCTTCTTCTTCCACCATTGTGTATATTTTCTCCATAAGACCCTAGGCTGATATTGGTGAAATCTATTAACCATAGGAGTAAACACCTCTGAATTCTGGCAAGGAAATTCCATTTCATACCTGAAAGGCCCTGGTGCAGAGGGACTAGTGGTTTCCTCCATGTGTTTTGAACACATGTGGGAGGAGGAGAGCACCCCAATCTTTTCCACTGCTTGTTATCCATGGCCTCCTCCAGAGCTCTATTACAACACTCACATTTTTTAATCTTAGTTGGGAAACCCACAGATGAAAGTGCCTTCCAAAGAGCTGTCTGATCGCTATTGATATGATACAGCATCATGTAATGTCTTTAGCCTAAAGTCTTTAGTTTGCTCTCAGAGACAGGCTTTGATGTGGTTATCCCCCAGACGCGGAGATGACACAACGAATCTGTCAGAGAGAGAGTAAAGAAGCGCATCCCGTGTCCTTAAGTCTCCTAATTCCTGCCAAAGTCATGGGAGCTGGGGAGTCAGCGCCAAGCCATTGGCCTGGAATCGCTTGGGAAGCCTACGACGAGCAAGGACACCTGCCCCCAAATAAATCCACACTGCAAACTAAGCACAGGACTGGTTTTGATCAAGGTTATGTCAGTGATGGTGACTTGCTTGGTGCTGCAGTGGAAAGATATTGCTCTTGCCATGCAGGAGGTGCCTGCTTTTCTATTTCAATTCATCAACTGTAAGGATAACCCCAGGTGTAATTTTTTTCACATACTAAAATGCCCTCCCAGACTTTTACAAATCTCTTTTACATGTACGTGGGTCAAGTTACAGAAAAACCTGCGGATGCATCATTTTTATAACATTCAATTTAAAAAAAGAGACAGTTTTAAAGGTATCCTTTAAAGGTATCCTTTAAAGGTATCCTTTAAAACTCTCTCTAGTTTTACCTCTACTGCAGTCCAGATAGAATTTTTTTCTAATAAAGAAGACATTGCGTCTCCAATTATCATGTGAATATGAAAAAACAAATGCATAATTTGCTGTATTTCACCTACTTTTGAAAGTTTTACAAGATCATCACATCAGATGCTTCTTGCTGCCCCTGGAGCAAGTTGGTAGCTCAGCAAAGTGCTGTATCAACACCTCACTCAGGCTTTTCTAAGTGAGCAGCTCCTGGTATTTTAAGTATCCAGTATCAAATCTAGTATGAGTGCAGCATAACGAGGGATTTCCGCAGATTGGGAAGTATTTTCAGCAAAAGGGACTTCCCCACAATGCAAACACATCTGGGCCATTTCAGTAAGCTAGGATACCTTGTACTGATTCTGGGTATTATGCCTGACGGTATCTCAGACACGCAGACCGGTGTGATAAATGTTTCCCAACAGGCTGACCTTTCCTCGCACCATACAGATCAGCTTGTCTGTGCAGGCCTAAAACTGCCCATAACACGTTTGCTTTATGGGCTAGAATATTTTAGAAGTAACACAGAGAGAATACACAAATGTCCAGCGTAATAATCTCAAAATGAGAGATGACTGTGTAAACTTAAAAATCAAATGAATAAAAATTAAAAGAAATTGCGAAGAATCTAGGAATCTTTTGTCTTGTGTCTAAAAGCAAGCAACCAAATAAAACCTAAACCATGTATTTGATTTTGAATGATAACACAAATGACTGAGCAGAGGTGATGCAAATAGCAAATATAAAATAATGAAACTATAGCAAGTTTAGCAGTTGAAAATTAACAATTTCCAAGTTATATAGATAGCATAGAGCAAGGAATTATTATGTACTATACTCTGGCTCTGTGGAAGTTAGTGATAAAATTTTGGATGTTCCAGCATTGCTTCATAAATAAGACTGGGATTGATGGGATTTTAGAAATATTACAGTATTAGTTAAAGAAATATTATATGTACTTACAATGTATATCATTCATATATTGATACAAATTCCCTCTATATTGAGATGAACTTTTAAAGTGCTCCTTTGAACATGTGTTCATGTACAAATATGCACATAATAAGAAAAAAGATTAATGTCGTTTCTGAGTCTCCGAATTATCCCTTTATTATTTGACATATATGAAGAAGTTAAGTTTGTATGTATATCAAATCAGAATAGAATCAGTTTAAGCAAGGAATTAAATAAGATTCTCCTAATGATTTTAAATTTAAGTTATGAAAACACCCTAAAATTGATCTTTAGGACTATGCAGCACAGTGATGATAAGACTTATTATTTAGAGTTCTGTGATGTAGTATCTTACTACAAATACAATTATTTATTATATATCCTTCAAAGATTTTTTTTTTGTGTGTGTTGTCTTTAAAGTACTACTACTGAATGGAAATTTCTTCTCTGTATTTATGCATATATGCTCTTGGTATATTAAGAGGAGAAAAAGCTCTATAATTCATCTCCTCAACAACCTCTCTTAATTTCTCAAAATAGTTTGCTTCTGCTATTGGTCAATAGTAATTCTTTTGTATGTTTGTAAAACTAGCTTATATAAGCAAAATGCATATTATTCTGATATCTTTTGCTATTGAGCCAAAGGATAGATGCTACAAAAATTTCATTTAATTGCAAATCTTCACTAATATCTGCTTGCAATTTCATGAGTTAGTGTTGGGAATTATAAATGGGCCCTATCCAGTTATCCATTTGTCTTAGTAATCATGTTGGATATTACTACGAAATGAATCTATTGTAAGATTACATTGCTCCTGAGACAATCTTTACAGGTGTTATTTTATTTTTGTTCCATACTGCAAGGAACTGCAGAGAAGATCAAAGCATTTATTACATCTGTGTTCTTTATGTGCCTGAGTTACTGTGAATTCATAGATTATTATGCATAATCCTTCCATATCAATAAAGTTGGTTTTATGAAATGTAAGTGTGAATTAATAACCCAGTCTAAAGTTGTAAAATTCTCAATCAGTGCAAATGGCAACATGCAGGTTTATTTGAGCAACCCATTTAATAGATTCTGAAATTTATTAAACCATGAAGATGATTGAATAAATCAGTTTTATTCTCCTCACAGTGAGAAAGAAAAGGAATTTAAATTAAGATTAATTTTTTTTTTTTTTTTCAAGGACACAAGTTTCTCACAAGCAAAGGGGAGAAAGGCTGGAGAGTGAAAGGAGAATGCTCAATAACTTGGTATTTATTAAGACCCTAATGTCATCTTATTTCATGCTGTAGAATTTTAGTTATGGGCCTTTTAGTTGTAGTAAGGATAAATTCTAATACAAAGTACTTTTATTTTTTAGTTTACATGTCAGCTTAAATATTTGCAATTATTTTAAGCTTTTAAAAATCATTCACTGATGTTATGTGATTACCTTGGCTTAGTAGCTAACAAATTTGTATTATATGACATCATTGTGAATAGGAAAGAGATACTACGCTCATTTTAGTGACAGGGAAACAAAGGTGACGAGAGGCCACGTTATCAAGTCTTGCACTAATTTTGTTTGGCTCTTCTTGCTATATGGCCATTATATTTCTATATCATATATGTTTTACAGAATATGTATAAGCAGAATACAGATAATATATTCTATAGAATATATTCTTATTTCTGTATCCTAGAGGATGCCTCTTCTCAATGATGTGTAAAGAGTATTCTGATCATTTTGTATTCTGATAATTTGAGAATACACGGTTAGCATTTTTATCCTAATGCAAGATGGCATTGAAGCAGTAGGCTCACTGAAGTGGGTGATTCTAGTAATCTGTGTCAGAAGTCTCTTTTCATTTATGTTCTACTCTTATCACACTTCTGACAAACATAATTACTGATAACAGTGAAATTTAATGGGAAAGTTCTGCCAGAGTAAAGAAAAAATAAGCTATTTGGAAAACCAAAAAGAAGCATAATTAAAAATGAAAAAATGACTGTGAAATGGTGACCTTGGCTTGGTACCACTAATTTCTTACTGAGCTGTCCAAGACGAGCCTTCTCTTTTTTACCGAACAAACGTCCTATTGAAGACTTGATTCCTTTCTTCTTGGGAGCTTTGTGGAGGGAGTCCTGGCTGCTACTGACACTGCCAAGACCAATGCTCTCTGGTTCCAATGAAGCAGGCAAACTACTACAAAATGATAATAAAATAGTAGAATATATAACACATTATCATTTACAGATGATTTTTTTTTTCTAAGCAGCTCTCTCCCTACAACTAGAACAATTAACCACATTTTCTCCTTCAGCAATTTAACAACATATAGTCCATCAGCCTGACAGAATCTTGGTAAGAGAGGCTGGAAATAAAGAAAAAATTTAATTTTCTATAAAATGAAAAATCAGCGTGATGCTTATTTATCAGTATCTCTAGTTTTGATCACTTCCAGTTGTGATAAAAACTGTACATTTTAATGTAAAAAACTATCCAGCATATTTTAGCACCAACAAATACTCCCAGAGTCACAAGAAACAAAGGTAAAGGTTTACCTATGGGAAAAACAATTGTTAGTAAAACTGTTAATAAAAACATGAAGAAACCAGTTTTTGGGGGGGGGGTTATTAAACAACTGCATGATTTGAAAAGGATAAAATGTGATAAAACTGTGAAGAGCTGATTCATGCTACAAACACCTTACCTTCTGGCATCATTGTGGTATGAAGAAGGAAGAGTATGAGTCATTCTGATAGCTCTGGGTGTTGGAGGAGGAGAAGTTTCACATTTGATGGTGGCTTTGTCTTCACGCCCATCTTCTTCAACTACTGCAATCTGTGGGGAAAGATGCATCATTCAAAATCTATTAGCTTTTCAAGAAATTTTCAACATGTTTCAAGAATTTGTCAAGTGAACAAGGACATGTATGGATTCAAGTGCAACTTTCAGAGCAAATTGTAAGGGTTCGTATTTTAAAAGAGGCTTTTGGGAAAGAGCAAAAACTGCCTACATATGGTAGCGTAAAGTACATATTTGAAAAGAAATTATATTGAAGAAAAAAATCATTCCTTTTATGCAAAACAGTTTGATCCAGTAAAGGTCTACACAGGAGAATAACTTCATGCATGAGCAGGCATATTGCATTAAACAGGATTATTAAAGTAAACACAGTTTCTTGAAGGACGTAAGGGAGAAGGGAAATACAGACATAAACAAGACCACTCTGTGCATAGGCTGTTAACAGAAAGATCAGAGTGCTTGAAAATAATCATTTAACAAAAAGGAGTTTTGTCACACTGTGTAAGGATTTATCTTGCATACTGTTTCCCCTTTTTTAAAGATAAATTGCACATTCAATGCCAACTATGTAAGATGCATCGGCAGATTGCAAGCAATCTGCCTGGTTCCTCCAGCAATAGGAATGGCCAAAATATATTGAAAGTAATTCCCATGTGTCCATGCTTTGTTTTTAATTGTATCCCTTTAAGTTTGTGCTGGTGAAGCCAGTACTCAACTCTGTCCCTGGAGGACCCTGGTTCTTGGATTAGCTGTGACCCTTCCAAGATCTTTTGAGGTAAGATTAAAATGATCGTGTTTAGGGATTGAATAAAAAGGAATGGAGGGGATGCAGTAGGTGGCAAGGAACTCAATTATCTGAACAGTACTGAAGAAGTTCTGAGTACTGACACGTAAGATTATATTAAAAAGGCTCTTTTAAACTTAAAAAAAAAAAAAAGCATCATACCTTTCTTCGATGTTTCCTTAAGTCACTTGGCTTAGATTGGTAACAAGCAGCAACAACAGAAGAAGAATGATTAGTAAATCTTTTTAGAACAGAGACAGCAAAATGCCTCATGTTCTTCCTTCTTTTTACATATAGAGGAAGGAAATTGAGTTTTCATTCATTTAATTCTTTGCATGGTAATATATTGAATATAAACTTGTGTCACAAGATAAGCCCTGACAAATATCCCATTCTCTGAAAGCAATTACTACTTCTAAACTTGTCATCCTCTCCATTTTTATATATATGAAAAAATATAGACATACAGGACATTTCAAATGTATGGTATTCCTTTTTATAATTGGAATCTTCATTATAAATCCTCCCACTACCCCCCTCCTCCAATAAATATGTTTTTTTGCAGTTTTCTCTAATATTATAGAATTATCAACAATTCATCAAGTATAAATGCAAAATGTCATCAGCAAACACTATGCTGGGAAAAAGGGTATTTCTCTCCCATTTCCCTCATTCTTAATGTCATTGGTATTTTCAATCAATGGATACAGACATATCCATCTTTGGCACTGGACCACATCATTATCTCACAGTAGAATCCTGCCAGAATGTACCTCATTCAACTCCCTTTCCATATATTTTTTTTTTGGCAGACATCTCACTCTTTAAATAAGCCAAAGAAACTATGCAGAATTTATTTACTGCACAGATCTGGGCTGTGGAAGCTCTTTGTAGTGCTGGTTTTCCAGCCACCCTCTACAGCATCATTCGGCAATTTTGGGCTCTAGAGACCAGAGATCTCTTCTCAGCTCGGTGTTTCTATTCAGATGACCTCTAATAGCCTGTTGTGTCCATCCCCATCCAGTAAGGACAAGGAAACACTCAGCTTCTGCTGAAGCAACACAGGGGCAGAGGCATCCTGAAATGATCCACGTAGTTGCCAATGAGGATGAGTGGAGCTGCGGCTGTGCTGCTGGGTGGCTGTGCTGCTGAGCCTGCAGCAGGGCACCGCTTCTATAGCTTATGCTATGTCAAGGGTTTGATTGCAACTTATACAGACATAATCATCTGAGACTTAACAGAGCTAGAGCTTGATATCAGGGAGGCCATGGCAACATGACATACAGAGTACAAATACAGAATACTGTCATTTTCTATTTGAATCTGATGAAGTTACTGACCCAAAGCTACTGTGTCCATATCAAGGCAACCAGGCAGCATCGGGCTCTCTTAGGAGGTTGGCTACCCATTGCTGTTTAGTAGCAACCGAATCACTTGGTTTAAATGACTGGTTAAATGAAGTCAGACTGTTCAACCAGTGACACCATGTCCACCTGCACACCTGTCTCCTACTCAACTCTCTGTGCCTTACCCGAACTCAAGGATTTTGGGTCTGCTGTTCGGCAGAGGGGACCAGAGGGAAGAGCACAGTGGTTGTCATCAAGGAAGGAACAGCCACAAGCTCTGTCCTACACCTGTGTTTGGAGACTTCTGTCTTTAGTTCCCTGGGAGGCAGAAAACATCATCCTAAACAGGAATGGGTACAGGTAGCTCAGGCAGTTGCCAGCAGGAGGGCTGGAAAGGAGACCTCAGCTGATTCCTTCATCATCTACATGATAGTAGACAAATGTCCTGGGTAATGAACAGCTGGGCTCCACTCTTAGCTGTTTTTAGCAATGTTCTTGGTGAGGAAAGTTAATTCCTGTTTCCAGCTTGAGACAGAAGCTCATGTCCTCTCGTCTGAGAACCTCCAACAGGGGACACTGGTCTCCACTGGGGCCCAGTGCTGTTGCTTCCCAGGGATGGACCACAGGAGGAATTTGATGATGTTCACATCCAATTTTATCATAAAAACAGCAAATAAAAATAAGGTTACAGATGTTTCTATCCTGCTCACAGAATATGAGAGTTCAGCACAGTAGACTGATTTGATTCTCTCCCAGGACTTAAAGGGGTGAATATGCCCAGGCTCTAAACCCTGGTTTGTATCCCACACTGCACCCTGCACCTGCACTCTTAATATTATTGGAGCTGGACATCTTGAAAATGTTGAAATGTGTTACCTTCACTTACTTAACTGTTGTGCTGCTGCTCTGTTTGTTCTATGACCACAATTTATTTTTTTTTTCAAAACAGTTTTGTTCCAGAATATGCTTTTCAAAGGTACGGTATTGTTAGAATGGTTCTGCCTCCTGATTTGGTGACTCACTCACTACTTATATACACTGTTCATAATGTTGGTAGACACAAATTAAATGGATTAATGGTGGGTTACTGGAAAACAAAGTACCTATTTTAAGAGCTTGATATACTATCATGAAGAATACATACAAGGGTCTCTAAGTAGAAAATAAATCTATTAGAAAATAAATTCCTATTAGAGGAAAAATAAATCAAGTTGTCAGATATGTGAAGCAGAGGTTTTAAAAGTAATGTCTGCTAGACCTTCCCTGGAGATTTAAACTCACTAAGGCACAGAGTCTGCTAGGTCATAACTGCATCACTTCAAAGCTCCTCACTTTTTAAAAAAATTCACGCTTGGATCGATTACAGTCCTTCCAGTGAATAATGCTAATTCCACTGTCAGTGTAATGAAGGATCTTGATCATCAGATCAAGAAGCCCAGGTGGATCAAACAAAATAACAAAAAAGAAAAGCCTTCAAACATGTACATATTCTGGGGAATAACTATCTATACCTACAATGAAGAGGTGGACAAGTAAGGAGAAGGGCAAGCAATTCATACAGTGAAATGAGCAAATATTTCATACATATTCATTTCATGATGAAGAAACATCACACCCAGCATTTGCCTCACAGACTTTCTTACCAGCGTCATGACCCCCATTCTGTCCATCTCCCTGGCTGGACTGCGAGGAGTGAGCTTGGGAGTCGAGTGTCCGCTGGGAGGAGACGAGCTTGCCAGCGACGATGCTGTCACCGAGCCAGTAATGGATGTTCCTTGGTGGACCCTGGCTAGATTTAAACCTTCCAGGCTCACGCTGGCCACTCTGTTCTCTATTTCTTCAGCACGTAGTTCTGTTGATTCTTTTTCTTCTTGAATTAACCTTGTAAAATAAAAGATACATGTGTTTTCACATAAGCCAGTGTTAACGGGCTAAAAGTGTTCCCAGATTCTGAAAGCAAACTGTTGTCTTCGATACTTTTCACATATTCACACAGACTCATATTGATGCACACAATATATATTTATAAAGAGGTTTTGTATGCCCATCTCTGACTCTGACTTTTATTTCTCATTGTAATTTTATCCTGTTTCTGTGTACCCCAAAAAGGAAACTGAAAGATATTGTAAATTCTATGCGAAAAGAAAGAAAAAAATAATTTTGTGAATTGATTCCCAAATAATATTGAAAAAGATATCTTAAATTGTCAGAATTATTAAATTATTATGTTTTAAAATCTTCTGGCCTCAAAATCTGTTCGAAGAATTTACCCAACAACAAGACCCGACCTATGATATTTCAGGAAGGTTGGTTCTTTGTGGAGAGCAAAGGGGAGGGGAGGGGATTTAACAATCCGATTTATAATAGGAAATTAATTCCAATCTTAAGTTGGCTTCATCTGATCTTCTGTTGCCAAAGCATGAACACAAATTTAAACTCAAATGAAAATAGGCCTTTAAGAAGGGAATTGCTAAGTTAATCTGTATTAATAAAACAAGAGAACATGTAAATCAGTTTGTTTCATCCCCCAAAATGATGGAAGAAAATATTACAGTTGCTTTTAAGTCAAAGCTTCTAAGTGATTTTCATTAAAATAGATCTCTTGTTGGACACAAATGTAATTTTCTTATATATATATAGGCTCAACAGGATGCTTTCCCTGGGTTCTCTATTTTTGTTTTTTAACTGCAATTGTACTTATAATGATGACGTAGGCAGTCCATTTATTTTGTCCTTTGTCTGTAAACTGGCAATAGGAGGAGTCTTTTCTGGGGTTAAGAGGAAAGAATATGAGGGATCCAAGCAAAACGGGAATTTGAAACCTGGAGAGACAAACTGAGGCAAGCTTTCCTGAGTGAAATGAGGAAACATATAATAAATGAAGCTATAATATGCTGAAAATATACACCTGCAAATTCCCATGCTGTGATGTGTTTTCTTCCCTGAAAGCCATTTCAAAATTTCTATAATCATAATTTGACGGGGATTTTTTTTTATTTTAGTAATCTAAATCCTGCATCATCTTCTATGATAAGACAGATCTATGGGAAAGAATATTTTAATCTCTTTTGATATATCCAATCATTTGATAAATTGTTATGAACAGTGTTCATCAAGAAAAAAATCAAGAAAATATGAGATGCAATAACATCTGGGAAGACATCCTTGTTGAACGATTTTTCCTGAAATATATACATATATTTAAAAAAGAACACAAAATTAAGAGTGATGGTGATGGTAAAAAAAAAAAAAAAAAAAAAAAAAGAAAAACACCCTATACTTCAGTATAAGATGATCAGCAGGGGAAATAAAAACCTTTTCTTAATTGGCCTCAAGCAAAAATGTCTATAAATGATATCTTCTTTTCGTGCTTCCGCTTTTATGACATAAAACAATACCCTCTACCTATATCACAATCCTGTGCTCAGTAATAGAATGATCTGTACCAGTACGGTACAAATACAATCCCAGTATATTATCTGCAGGTACAATTCACTTACCTGAAAGTACAAAACATCTGTGTTTGTTACATAAAGCTGTCAAACAAGATAAATATATCTGTTGAATCTGTAACTTCCTGACCTGGTCACAGTGCTGACTTTTTCATAATAAAAGAAAATACAGATAAAGTTATCTTTTGTGTATACTGGAAATATATCATTTTAAAGAGATTTTCTCTCCCAGTAAGAAAATTTCCTTCATACTTTCTACCTTGACAGTTGTAATTAATCCTATCTAAACCAAATGAAGAAATTTTCACAATATTGAAAAGGCAAAATGCTAGTTATCTAACAAAAAGCCTCCTTCCTGGAAAAGTTATACAAGCTCAGTACATTGCAATAGAGTTCTCCCTGTAAAGTCAGCTGGCTGAAAGACAGACTGAGAAACCAGTAAAAGGTAATCTGGTTTTGATGATTTTTCTTCCTACATTCTTTCTGACTAAAATAATCACCAGAGAGTTACTCAGGCTAGTAAGGCATTAGCAACAGCTCTTTCATCTCCTTCTTAAGGAGCAGAAGCTAGGGAAAGGATGTTCTTGAAACATGTTTTTTAACTATCTTTCCTGAAAAACATTTAAAAATTTTTAAAGCATAAAGTATAGTTTAGCTTGGAAAAATCCCTTAATTAAAATAGTATCACTATGTTCTCTATTATTCCATTAAATCTGCATAGATATTAGCAAAATACATTAATTTCACTATTTCCAAACTCCCAACTTGGAGCATGAAAAGGTCACACTCTCTGATTCAATCTATGTCTCAGAAGAAGTGGCTTATCTGAGATATAATATAGGAACAATTGGCAGAAAAAAAAAAAAAAGCAGGAACAGCACTGAAATATTTCAGACAAGAGGTCATTAGTGAGAAAGCAGAGCTATGCAGAATACAGAAAAAGATCTTGAAAAGCAGAAAAATAGAGATCTGTCAAATCTTCCCTGTGCTACCTTTCTCTAACATATTTCCTTTTAATTGGCCCACATTTTTTCATGTGAGACACTTGCAAGAAACAGAAGAAACCATTGCTATTTTCACATAAAAAACAGTCAAAAAGCAGACGTTCCCAGTCCTTTGAATATATGGCAGGTTTTCTGATAGTGAACAACAGTACCTGAACATTAAGGTGATCTAATCAAGAAGCTCATCCAAGCTGGTTCACATTACATACCTGATTTCTTTATTGATAGCATCTAGCTGCTCCTGAAGCATCATGGCCAGAGTCTGGGCATCCGAATGGCCACTCGGTGACAGAAGGTCCATGGAACTGAAAAGTGTTTCTCTATCATCATCATCAATATCAGACATTTCGGTGTCGCTTTCAAATGGATGGCTGCTCAAAACTCCTATCTGCTGAGTCCTATTCCACTCATGATCTCCAAGTGATTTTACCTAGTAGGAATTAGGAAGTGAATAAGGCTTAGTCCATGAAGAATAATTTCAAAATAAAACAGCAAAGGAGAGCAGCTAACATTTAACAGTCCTTATTCAATAATTAGTTTTCCATTAACACTTGTAATATTACTGCAAAAAGGCATTTTTTTGGCATTGTAGATGGTATAAAGTGTTTTCATATAATTTCTGATGTTGTGTTAAATTAACTAAAAGAGAAATGTGCAATGATGCCAAGAAAAGCCAGATAGAAAAGTATGTTTGAACTTTACTATCTGAACTTAAATCTTCTCTGCCTTCGTTTTAGGACAACAGCGCTCTCGTCTGAGTATGTATGGGGAAAGCAAAACAAAGCAAATTAAACCTTGCTGTTGCATTTAATACATTTCTTTTTTTTCCTGGAAATAAAAATCCAAAAGTTTAACAGCCTGAAACACATTCTCTTATCGAGGAACAGTTGAAATGAAACTGGTGATTAACCTTTGGTTCGTCTCTGCGTACTCCCATCCTGCCCCTTCTAGGTCGCCGTATCACTTTAGTTGACCGATAGTCAGCCTGGCTATCAACCAGGGAGCCCACAGAATACCGCAGCTCTGCCGATGTGTCAAGATGAGGTCTAAAACAGAGCCAAAGAAAGACACTGAAAGAATGTAGCAATAACAGTAATAACCCACTAACTTCCGCTTTAGAAAGACAGAATTTTAATGTTTTTTTTTTTAAGATCTTTTTTAAGCAAGCTAGTATGTCTCACAGACAAAATGACAAAAATATTACATTTAAAAACTTTTAAAAGCAAAACAGTGAAATCATATTATGAGAAAATTAAGGCAGTAAAAAATTTTGGTTTTTCAAAATGAAGGCCTTGCCTAATAAAAATCATGATCCAAAATTTTACATGAAAAAAAAAAAAGCAGAGTTCAGGTAAACACAATGAGCTGTACTGACTGTTGAATCTACTATCCTATGGATTTTCCTTCCATTACTTTCCTGAATAAATACTCCTGAAGTCACTGTAAGGATGTCACATCCTCAGTAGTAATGAAATCTATACAACTACTACTACATTGATAAGACAACTAAGCAGATATGTGTTTATACACATATCCAGAAACTCCAAAAATATGCAAAAATATCCAAAAATATGAGGACAAGGAAGAGTGCTCAAGCTCTACACACAGATGAGCACAGCCCTGCGTTAGCTCTCCCTGAGACAGCTGCAGTGGAGAGAGGAGGACTGCCTACTAAAACCATGGTATTAGTAATCAGACTTAATTTCTGTTTTACTAATAACAAGGATAGGAGAACAAAGCTTTTCTACTTGACATTTCAGGATCTATAAGAGCATAAAATGGCAGTTTAAAGCTGTATTTAAATATTTTTTAAAACTCAGGGGAAAAATGTTTACAATGTGCTACAGACAACTTGCAAGGTTCAGAGCCACATTAATAATCAGTTTCAGAAACAAACCAGAAAGAAAAAAGGGAAACAAGAGGGAATTTTTGTTCTTAAACACTTCTCACATTTTAAAGAAAATGCTGCCCAGGAAAAAGATGGCTTTAGCCTTAGAGATAAAAGCTAAAAGTGAAAAGTAACAATAACAAACATAGCATGGATGTTGTATTTTTAAAGAAATAAATGATTATTTTTATGTGCATTCTGAACACATTCTTGTAAAGGTTAGGCTTTTCTATTTATATTTATGTTGTCTTTCCATTCAAAGCTGGGAAATATTTGTCTTCAATATTACCTTGACAATGAAGGTTCAATTAAAGAACCAGCCCTCAACTTCATCTGGTCCAGTTCAGATCTCAGTTTCTCAATTTCTTCTGCGAGCCTTTCCTGGAAATGAGGAAAATAAGATATGCTTACTTTAGATGCAATACTAACTCACTTTATGAGATACTAATCTCATAAAGCTAAACAAATACCATAAGATACCTTGAATATAAGCCTAAATATAATTAAAAAAAATGAACTCAGTGGTCTCATTATTGCTATTAGAATATATGTATCAAGAGCAGATAGTATAGCACTCTTTTCTAATTTTACTAGGGGTTAATCTGCAGTACTAGTGGTTAATCTGCAATGAATTAAGAAGGTCATTTTCAGTTATATTTACCATAACATCACTAAACCTGTTAAGAAGAATTGCATCAAATCCAGCAATTATATTCTTCACTGTAAAAGTGTAAATATATAATATTTGATAAAACAGAAAAAAATAGCAGTATTTTATAGTACCTTGTCATGCAAAGACTCCTCCAGGTTCTTCCTGAAACTTTCAGATTCTTGAATTAAAACATTCTAGGGAATAAAAAGAAAATTGAAATATGGCTAAAACAGGAAAAAAATTATAGAAATGTTAAATATCAAATACCATCATATACATGAATCCCCCATACTCAAGCTAACAAGGTAAATAACAAATCAGCCTTGTTAATCACTGAACTTAAAATTAAAATATATTAGTGCTTCAGTTTGAGCCCATATTAAATGGGATCACTGAAAATAACCAAAACATGCAAGAAAAAATTGTTCAAGATCACGAAAAAAAAAGATTTTTTTTCTTTTGAATTGAGTGACTATTATGCTTTACACATCTATTTCTCCCAAGTTCTTCTCTTTTACTGGTAAAGCATTTTGCTTTGATGGTATGAGTTGGAAGTATATCCTCTGACAGATGCCGAAATATCCTTCTGAAAGATTTTTCTCAGATCAAACTAGAGGTGCATAAATGGAGGAGGAAGCGATTAAGGAAATGATGGATAAAAAGGTCTTATGGTTTTAATTTTACAGGTACAGTATGTCTTACAGAAAGCTAACACATCATGGAAAGCCGGTAGATACCATCCCTTCTCCCATGGAAGCGGGTCCTTCTCTTGTGGGGAGAGTATTTCATTCTTACTGTACACAACGGGGGGCCAAAATTATCAGGCTGAAATACCAGATTGAGAGAACATCTGAAACCCTGCCATCCTCAGTACTAACTCCCTTTTGCTCGCTGTTTCAGAGCATTCTGATTATTTACTGGACAGGTTATTTAGACACTCAGCCTCACTCCCTCCATTGACCAAAGAAGGGCTAACTCCTCACCGCATCCATCGCACGTTAGATCTGGAAGGATTCTTGAGTGTGTATCTGAGCTAAGATTTGAATGTATAAACAAAACCACTTTTGTGGCAGCAATTGTGGTGTAAAGAGTTAGTATGATGTGCATTTGGGTAAAAGAGGACATGTGCTATTGCAGAGATTCTTTGTTTAGCTGGAGCTTATCCTGCTCTTTGCACATTACCTTTTCCTCCAGCGCCGCCATTCTCTCTTTTAAGTGTAGCTGCAGACGTTCATTGGATTCTGTCAAAAGTCTGTCTACAGTATCTGATAGTCTTTTATTGTGCTCCTCGTTCATCTTTTCTCTTTGTCTTGCCTTTAATACAGAATAGAAGGGACAGATTGGTAGTGTTCAGACTTGCATTTTTAAAAGGCAAAAGCTTTATGGTAATTGAACACATTTAAAGAAATTCCGCAAGAAATTTAGTTACATATTCACTTTTGTACCAGCAGAATACTCACAGACCTGCAGCTAGATGTAAATTACTATATTAAGACGGTTAAATAACATGGGAAAATGCTGTCACTACTGCTACAAATAAAGCATTTACTAGTCAACAGATTTATGTGCTGCAGGTTATAATGTAGCACTATATCAACAAGCAAAAATGTGCAGAAGTTATGTGTGTTAAACATACCCTTTGAAGTTCCTGATTCTTCTCTTCAAGTTGAGCTTCTAAATGTCGCATACGTTCTTCAATATTTCCATGTCTTTCTTCTGCCTGTAAAAAAAAACAGAGAGAATCTTTGTAATTTAAATGGCTTTGCAAGTCTTTATCTCAGTAAAGTTTAAACAAAACATAAAGCAAGCTACTACTAACTGCAAACTGAGTTTTCAGAAAAGAAACTTCATTTAAACAGGCAGCTGAACAGCATTGCTTGAAATGTGTCAGCTACGAAGGCCTGTTACATCCAAGCATCAGCAAAACATTGGAGTTATTTATGAGCAATGAAATCAGCCAAATGTAACATGCAGACTGTGCATGGTTTGAACACAAACCTGCCATTGTAAAATTGTAAGCTCCTGAAGCACTGAACTGCACGATGGTTGATTATCAATTAAAAAAAAAAAAAAAGTTTTAAAAAAATGAAAACAAATCAGATGGATTCTATTTAGCAATAGAAAGTAAAGTCCAGTAGGACTACCTTCCTACGTATGGAGATCATTTCTTGTAGTTTAGCTTCCATAACATATTGATAATCATCAGATGAGGTAGAAGAGGTTGGATCAGACTAACAAGTCAAGGAAAAGGAGAGGGACAAAATTGAAAAATCAGAACTAAAGACACTGACACTGAACAGAACACAGCACAGAATGCTTAAAAGAAAAGTGTGACTGAAAATTTAATACTTTTAACTGACAGATTTTACGTGGAATAAACTACACTGATACTTGGTGGTTATGGTGCAGTTGATGTGGGTAAACTGAAAAATAATGAAATGCTTAAAAAAAGCTATTGACCTACACATGAAGTTTGAGGTTAGTGATGACTGGCTGATGACAGATTACTACATAGTGAAATAAAAGCAATCTTGTCTAAGAGAGTCTAATGTTATTTGAAATTATGGCAAACTAAACATCAGAATATGATTCTGCAAGGCCAATGTCAGAAAGTCCTTTATAATTTTTCCACCATTTTCTAGGAATGAAAGCAATGCATAAATACTAAATCAATGGATTTGTCAGTTACAGAACTGTGCAATGTTATGGTCCAGCCCCTAATTTCTAGAAAACCAAAAGAACACCAAAAGAGACATGGCTCAAGTTTCAGTATTCCATTGTAGAATGCACTACAGAAGCTCTTTTATCCAAATAAATGATTTAATTTTTATGCCTTTGAAAGGATCCACCCTGGTGGATCCCTTCTGCAAGATCAGGGTCATCAGATAAAAGAAGAACCTATAAACAGAAATACATTAATTGGAATAAAAAGTCATTACTGAATATAGAAATGGTAATACATCCAAAGATTCACTACTACTTCTGACAAAAGCTGACCTTAGGTCATCTGTTGCAAAAGATGAACCTACATGTTATTGTCATATTAAACAAGTCTGTGTTATTATCAAAAAATAAAAATAAAAAAAATAGAAGAAGGGGGAATGCTATGTTGAATTTGCTGCTATGGAAACAGAAATGTGCATAAAGAAAATAGAAAGTGCTACTGATGCCTTTGAGTTGTGAGCCTGGGCTTGTTGAACATTATTTCATTCTTTCAAATTTGCCCTCTTTCAAAGAGAGGTCCCGAACTCTTAGTCTTCAGATGAGCAAACCCCAATAAACACTACTTTTGAAATTGTATTCCTTAGTGAGACTGCTGTCTACTACAGATTTAACAGAATAATAATTAGGAATAGATATTAAAGTAACTCCATCTATACAACACAACTCCAAACTGCACATAACTTAAACTTAGAAATATTATCAGGACTGAAATACTAGAAAACAAAACTATGACCTGCAGTCTTATAAATCTAAACTGCACCTTCTGCTATGTAGACATGTATAAGAAAATCCTCTCTTGTACAAATGCAACCATTATGCTTAACCTTGAAGACCAGTAACACTTATATGCTTTTCAGATTAAGCATATTTACAAAATTCAAATAATTCCAAAATGGAAAGAAAACAGTCAGTATAACTTTTAACTAAGCTCATTTGATAAGTGCATCTACTGATTCTGGTTTTCTGATCATGAAAGAGGCCTGTTGTGATCCATTTGGACTTAGTACCTGAAACTTCTGTCTATTTGTTACAATTTAGACCTGTGACAATTGCTCTACCTCATTCTAACTTTGAGTTTTGCATATTAGCTTGTTTTAACACTCACATGATATCTCACTGCTTCTTCTCCCAAATCAGATAAATAGGAATATAGGATTGAAAAAAATTCTGTATCCGAAACTGCAGAAACAAGGCCATGTTATCCCTTCCACGACTGACCAAGCTTTCTCTTAACAGGAGATAAGCTTTCCTCCTTCTCCTCTCTGCCTGCACCACTGGTTGGAGAATTTTCCTTAATGTGGCTCTGAGGTCTGGAGAAGGTTTGGAATCACCAAAGCTCTGAGTTCATGATAGAGAAGGACTAAGGAAAAAATATTTCCTTTTTATTTTTTATTTTTTATTTTTTCTTAAAGTATACTCCTTATAACTGTAAAATAACCAAGTTATTTTTGTTTTGAGATGTCAAACAATTAAGCACAGCTGCATCTCTGGCTGAAGACAAGTGTGTAGCCAGAGTCACAACCTGGGATGTTAATGCCTTTGAGGAATTTTAACCTCCAAGTCTGAAGGTCTCTTCATAAGACTTGAGAACCCACCTGGACAGCTATGGACTCTGAGGGTCATAACCAAAATCTGTACTACTTTGCTGAGACAAAACTGCTTAATAATTTTCTAAAGGGGAGCTTGAGTGACTACTGGCCGGGCAGACCTCACCCTATGTTCTGTTTAATATGAGATGTATGTGACAATTTTCTCTTACTCTGTATAGAAGAGACTCTGTAGACCAAGACACATTCTGTGGTACCCAGCAAGTAGTATCCAAAGCATTTCGCTAGTATATTCAGTAATAAATAGATTTGTGAAATTGTGCATCTTAGACTGGATTAGAAATATGTGGACAAGAACTAACAATGTCTAACCGCCTCTGAGATACCAGCATGACTCTTAATGCTCACTTTGCACTTTACATGCTATGAAATAGGAAAGAAATAACCAGCATAAGCCAGTAATAGAGAGGAAAAACTTGCTTTGATGGAATGCCAAAGCTGCTCTAATCCTGTTAAAACTCTGCTGTTGCTCCTGCTGCTAATGCACCCACCAAAAAAAAGTGTTGCTTTCACATCATCTGTTACTGTTGGCACTGCACATTTTCTAAGTCCTTGCATCTTAGTTGAAAAAAAAAAAAAACAATTTTAGTCATACCGATGCAGAAAGCACCTGTACAGTACAGGTGTCATCATTTTCCTTTCTCCTGCTGAGCTATGGGAACAAATCTAAACTTTTCTAATAGCAGAAGTTGATTTAGACAGTTTGGAGACCTTGACTTTTGAACACCTGCTGTCTCCAGATTTTTGCTCACTTCTTGTGGCACTCATTCTTTTGGCTCTCTCTTGAATTAGTGAGCTACCCAAGAATAACACTATATGCTACTGAACTATGCAAGGTGCATTTGAAGGTGATCGTGGTGACTGAGCCACAGCAGCTCATAGAGTTGTCAGCAACTGATGATATATTCACTTCTAGCCCGTTGCAAATATGAAATAAAACATGCTGGCTTAGATCACTTCTTATACCCAACCTTCTAGTTACCAGATATGCACACATTCTCGCCACTCAGCTGCACAAGAACCAAGACGAGAGCGACTTCTGGTGGGAGTGACTGAATGGAAGAAGGTAGATGCACTAAACCATTTCCTAACTGCATGGAAGGAGGAAGCATACTTGACGGACTATCCATCCAGAGATGCTGAACGCTCTAATGTCTGTCCCTTCTAAGGAAAATAAGTACCTTATAGGATAAAGAAAGGTTCAGCTACCAACGGCTTCTTCTCCAGGGCAGGCAAGCAAATCACACCATGAGAGGGGGTACAAGGTGGCTCAATGAATCGTAGCAGTCTAGATCCCGGGATACATGCTGAGAGCTGCGCTACTTGTCATGACCAGACAAAATGCCAGTGCAATGGCCAGGCAGGACAGCACAGTACATGGGATCATGCTGTTCCAGGTTAGTCTGCCACAGGTTGACTAACCCTCCCCTTGCTCACCCAATGGTCAGAACACAGTGAAAACAAAGCCAAAGAAAAGGTCAAATGATTCAGGTAAATTTATGGGTACTTATCTGAGTTCACTGTATAATCCAAACTTTTGGAAGTTCACTCCTTATGAACTAGTATGGGCATGGAAAAGTAGCAAAAGACATTCACTAGCCCATAGAAAACAAGAAATTATCTCAAGTTTTAAAAACTGACACAGAAGAAGGATTTTGCACTACAACCTTCTTTTGCAGGATCCCAACCCAGGGATTTTATGAGGAAGAATATAATAAGTTGAATGCAGGATTGTAACATGCATATTTTCAGTGTAAGAAAAAAAAAAACCTACACCAAAATCCAAAATACAGTTATTCTGCTCTATATGCATATGTAGATGATTGTTTTTTTTACTCACAGCAAAGCAGTCATGGCTTCCAGTTATTCCATACCACTTTCCTTTAATAAGCATGTAAAATATATTAGGCTTAACTCACCATTACTTTCATGTCATTGTAACCCTCTTAATCTCAGTGAAGTCACTTTCATTGAGGTAGTATAAAAGAAAGGCGAATCAAAAAATTGGGATTTTTTTTCAGTGCAAAAAAATCTTGCTGATTCAAGGGACTCATCTTTTACTACTGCGTATATACCAGTATTGACCACATCTTATACAGGCAGCCCTAAGTTAGTCTGAAGCCAGCTAGTTTGAGTAGTGCCCACAGAGCAGGTGTACTGGCACAAAGCTCCACACCGTTCAAAACAATTTCAGCATTACTCAGCTTCTTGGGCAGGTTTTTGAGCTTTCATAGGGTAGCTAGGCTGTTAACATCACCCCAGCTAGCCAATTCATAGCTACTCAAACAAGCTGAAGTGACTGCAGCGTAGTCACTGATTCCAGGCTGCATTTACGTGATCCATGAAAGATACTGGACTTTAACTTTCAGTTTGCATTTGTTTCTTCAGCTTTCTGTGTAATCAGAGAGAAATGGACAGAACTGACTTTACAGTCCAATTGACTTCTCAGGCTTTCCCTCTCGGCAAGACTTTGATGAAGTCCGTCAAAGTGAAATGGGGTGGTGTGTCAGCTCTGTTCACCGTTCTCTAACCACATTGAATGAAACAATGTAAGAAACAGAGATGTATACTGGAGCTTTATGGTCACAATAACAGCAATATCCCTGTGTAGTCTGCATGGTTGGAATGGGATTTCTTCTTGCAGTATTTGTCATTAATATACGTTCAAGAAAAATGCAATTGCAAGAAAAGACATGCTGGAGACTGCAAAATACTTACTGGTGCCTAATTGCTGCAGAAATTATTCAGGAAAAGTCCTCTTAAAATAGAAAACAGTATTTTTAAGCTACTAAGGGCATTAAAAGATGTGATTATTTATTGACTGAGAAAAAGAAAAAAAAAAAGAAAAGCATTAAGTTGCCAAGGGATTGTTTTTATGTGCATCTTAGTTTTATTAAAATGCAGTAATATATATTTGGTATTTCATATAGCTCTCTTTATGTTGATTCTTATTTTTTCCATTTTCCATCTGCCTTGCAGATTCCCACCCATTCATATAAACCTAAAGTGGACAGCACAAAATCTTGATTACTGAATGAAACCCAAAGCCTCTCTTTCTAGTTAACTAAATTACACAAAAATCAGGATTTATTAATGAGCCAATTAGCACTTAAGGCTTCTGTATAAACAGAAAAACAAGAGAATTGCAAAAAAGAAAAAACAAGATCTATTAAATATAAAAATGGCTAGGCCAGAAATATTCCGTGGCAATACAGAAAAGATATTTGCTATCTTAGATAAATCAGAACCATATGTAATACACTCTCAAACACATTTTTCATTTTGGCCTGATTTGAAAGTAGGAGGAAAGAAAAAATGTTACCATTATAAGTCTTAATGAAGTTGATACTTCCTGAACTTAGCTTTAGCTGCATGCATACCTGGAAGGATTATAGAGGCCAAATATGATAACCACACTACTGAAAATTTGTTTTAGCTTTGTATTTTTCTACAAGAAAGCTGCCATGTAACGAGCTGCTATCGGAAAAAACACACTGTTCATAATCCTCCTGGGGTTTCACATTCGTCTTTGTGATTACACAATAGAAAGAATGATTAAAAGAAGTCTCCTAAGTATGTACTGCAAGTATGTAGAGCAAATAGTCTTTGATTGCCTTGCACAAATGATCCCAGCTACCATTAAGATTTGCTTTTACAGCATTTAGGAGATAAAAATAATTGTTGTTTCATGAGCATGATGCATGAAAATGTCAGAGAGAACTATAAGCACACCCCTAAACCCCCTTCTCTATTTCCTTTAATTGGAATCTCTGTAAATTAAAATCTTCCTGGGTTAATATTTAAATATTCCTAGTTAATATTTAAAAATTTATGTCTCCTTTATAAATGCATTGAAGGTTAATTTGCAAATAACTATTCCTCCTGTGGCCAAAATGTCAAGAATTACAAGAACATCACTGAGAACATCGCCGGGTAATACTAACTTGTGGTACATACTTAGCAGGAAACATTTTCGAATCAGCTTGAGAGCACGTTACTTTTGCCTTTGAAGGGAGGAGGACTCTGGATGTAAATTGCAGCCGGGACTCTGAAACGAAGCTATTTCTGAGGACAGTACCTTGGTGAGGGCCGCGATCCTCTGCGCCAGCTCGGCCTCCACTTCGGGCAGGGTTTCAGCCTTCCGCATAGTCTGCTGCAGCTTCTGCTCCGCCAGCTCCAGGCGCTCTTGCAGCTGCCTGTTCTTCTCTTCCAACTGAAGGCCAAAGACAGAAAGAACTATACATAAAGAGGCAGGATTAAGATTTTCCTTCCTTAGCTATCAAAGGAGCAACCTAAATCACGACAGGCATGGGTGTTTCCCATCCTGAAAGCTCTGGGGTAGGCAGTTGTACTGATGCGAGAGCGCAGCACCGTACGTGGGCCAAGAAAGGGTGGTGTAAAACAGCACCAGTGAAGATGAACAAAAGCCCCCTGATCTACATGCTGTTTAGATAAACAGAATGAAAATATTGGTGCTGGTAAAACAAGAATTTTTATATGTCTGACATGGAAATATACAAGAAGTAAAATGAGAAAAGAGGAACAATTCCAAAAGAATAAATTGCTGGTAAATTTTCTGAACAAACTGCCAAATGCAATTGTTTTGAACAGCTGCCAACAATATATTTGGTGATGTTAAATCTGACAATTGTTGCTCAGCTAATTCATTCACTACCATATCCTAGTTGAAGAGATATTGTTTGCTGTGAGCCTATAATTAGACCTCATTTTACATCAGTAAAATTGCTTAATTCTTGATAAGCACCAAAGAAACTTCAAAATCTTTTGATAACTTAAGTATCTTCTGGCCTAATGAGATGTACTATCTGATTAAAAATTCATACATGGCTTAGTGTTACCCACTCCCCTGTTCACTCCATGTAATAAAAGCCATAATGAAAGAGGAGTGTGCTTTTAGATTGTTTTGTTTTAATCCTTCAAGAGCATTAAAAGTATGCTTTTCATATTGCAATGCAGCAAATGAACTTTAGGTCTTTCTTGTATGTACTCTAAGCCTAGTTCTATTAATCACTGTTTTGAGTAGGTAGTTCTTGACAGCGCAGAATGACTCATGATGGGAGAAATAAAACCTTTACAGAGAGATGCAGCTACATGTTTTTTCTTTTTTTTTTCCCTAATGATTAAAGATGCATCTTAAAATAGTCAAAACAATTTGGTAGAAATCAGAGAGGTTGTGTTCTGATGCGTTAATTTTGCTGAACGTATGTATATACAGACAAAGGAATGTGTGTAAATGTATCTGCATACAATTACAGAAACAGCTTATCAGACCATACAAATCTATTTCCCAGGTAGCATTTTATTTTGCTTGAAGACATGAGAGGTGAAAAAGAATAAAGTCTTTGATACTGAGAAAGAAGAGCAATTTCATCTTAAACAGTTTAAATAATATTCACTTCATGTTATCTTTTTTTCTGAAATTTTAAACAATGTTTTTCTCTTCACTTTGCACTAGAGCTTTTGGAATCACCCTGGAGACAAAGTGCCATGAGAGAAAACTGCATAATCAGTTTATACTCTTTTACAAAGGTATTCATAGATCATTTTGTCATCTCTGTAAAATCTTTTCTATGCACTACTAACACTTGAAATCATTATGATCTATTTTACACAAATTTTGGTCATTCCTTCAGAAGAGACCTTTTCTTTCCATGTTTGTACCTTCTATTCTGAATCTGTTTAAAAATATAAAAATACATCCTAAGATAGCATTGCATAAGAACCC
Organism: Nothocercus julius; assembly: GCA_013398735.1. NCBI lineage: Eukaryota > Metazoa > Chordata > Aves > Tinamiformes > Tinamidae > Nothocercus > Nothocercus julius. The sequence goes on along the minus strand of VZSV01000095.1, from coordinate 2,728,534 downwards.
TTCGCTTAGGGGATAAGCTGATGTGCATTTATGCAAGACTGTTAGAAATCACAATCACTTAACAATGTTGAATGCACACATTAGTTTGATGTTCATGGTTGCAGTATCTGATATGAAGCTTAGAGATCCTCAACAATTTTCTATGTGTAAGTCATCCATTGATGTATAACAAGCAGCCTGACCTCCCCCTGTAGATGTGATCCCTTTTTGTGTGTTAATTTTCCTGTTGTTTGAAGAAAGTGACTGATGCAAATACTGAACCTGACGCAGGATGGCTTCCTTGTTTGCCAGTTCATTTTCCAGCTTATCGTTCATGTCATGTATGGAGGTGGATTCTCTCTGTGCACTGAGGTAGCGCTTCTCCAGTGTAGTGATTCTTTCTTCCATATCTTCTTTCTGTGCCATTGCCTAACAAAAAAAAAAAAAAAAAAAATACAACCCCACATAGTTTTATACCAGTTTAATTTTTATGCTAACAGTCGAGAGGGATGCAAAGTATGCATAGCAGTAATTTTTCTGTTTAAAACAGAAATTATTCTCTTTAAGATTTCTTAAAAGGATATACTTTAAGTGGTCACTATTTTTACGGTGTCTACATATTTCACTGTGAAGTGAACACAACGATCCCAGCTCACATTTATCTGCTTTTTAAACAGGGGCAGACTTGAAGAGAGTATTGATATAACAACATAATAATATAAATATCACAATGTGGCTGTGTGGGAAATTTTGTGCCAAAGTACATGCAACACGCAGCAGATAACTTGTATCAAATTGCAGGAAAATAAATGACCAAATGCTAGCTATATAACGTAAGTTATATGGGTAAAATATCCATATGTCGTGGATATATATACTTAAATCCTCTGCTCTTTTTATAATATTCTATAATATTTGTCCAATGAAGACAATAATTTTAACTTAGATTATTCATTAGTAATGAACTGGATATTCCACTTCAATTTGTTTCACTGAAAGCAGAAAGTTTTATTAGTTTTAAACTACTGCATTTTGAAAGAACTTACATGTTGGCACATAGTCTTTCACAATGAAAATATTTACATATGAGTACATCTTGCCATATGTTTTGTGTTATATTATGAAAGCAGTGGTGTTGATATAAGTAAGATTTAAGTGAGAAACCATGAATAAATAAACTGATTCAAATAGCTAGTCCCAAGATCATATTTTCCATATTGCTGAATGAAAGAAATTACATAAATAATAACTACTTGCTTAATTCTTTAAAAGATTTTTTTTTTTTTTTTTTTTTTTTTTTTTAGGTATACACATCATTTTCTATATCTTTTGTGGCCCTATGCAAAAGTATGAAAAGGTACCTCCACCTTTATAAATGCCTTTACTGGCAGATTTTGTAGTGATGTTTGGCAATTATTGTACATGCTACACTTATTAGTGGTCACTTTACTCTTAACTAAGGAAGCAAATGGATGAAAGGAGACAAGTTATTGTAATGGGACATATGAGAAAGAAACAAGTGGCAAAGTGCCCAGGGAACAACAGCATTCGTTAGAAGGTAGGTGATAACTGGGATGATAGAAAGCTTAGTGAAGAGAAACTATTTTAGGTTTATAAAAAGGATAAAATATTGAAAATAGAGTAAATAGATGTAAATCTACTTTTAGGCTGTGTCAGGTAATGGAAGTTCTGCAGGAAAATTTCTTCCAGAATACTAGAAAGAGCAGCTTAATATGTAAGCATACATACACTCACATACACGTACACCTCTACTGTAGAAAGCAGTAACAGAGAGAGAGCCAGAACATCAACAGAGTGTTGAGCTCCATATATAAGAGCTGTTCTGGACAATACTACAGAAAGTTACAAATTTAAGATGGAAAAGAAAAGGAAAAATGGAAATATATTTCCCTCAAGACATAGACATTTCCTGATGTTTCCACACAACGCAGACAAAATTTTGAAATTGATTTGTTGAAAGAGGAATGGCATATTAGAATAAAGGTGATGAAATGATTAAATACTATATTTGATTACATAAATAACAGTGTTTTATTAAAAAAATCCCATTTTTCTTTAAAAAAAATTATTTAAAAATTATCAGCATAACCAGTGACTCTGTTAAATAGAGTTCATCATAAAGATGTGAAATGGCTGAAAACTAGGATCTACACTGATAATGCAAAATAACAGAGGATAGACCTTCCTCCTATTATTATTATTATACAATTTTGCTCTTATTAATGTTTTCTTATAGATTTCTACGCTTTCTTACAGATTTCTAGTACAATTTTGAGTGTAAATTGTGTGTTTCCTGTGTACAAGGACTTTTCCTATGTCAGCGCTAGACTTTTGCTTCCCATCTTTACTGACCCTGCTCAGTTTGTATCAAATATCAAAGAACCAACCGACAAGTAGTGTAAAGTGAAGTGTGATGAACCCCTTACCTCTCTTATGTCTCTCTGGTATTTACTGTTCATTTCTTCAGTTTTAATGAGCTCCTTTCGGGCAGTCTCTGCTTCCTGCTCTACCTCTCCTACCCGGGACGACAGCGCAGCCAGACGTTCCTTCATTTGTGCCATTTCATAGTTTTGCTTTTCGAGCAGCTCCTGAAGTTCCACAATTTGACTGGCATCATCATTTGAGTCAATAGAGCCATTTGACAGGCGCTGTTAACAGAAAAGCAACATTATTATTATTTTTTCTAAAATATAGACTATCTAAAGAATATCTAAGCCAAAGATTATTTCAAAAATTACGTGAGCAATGAGGAGATAAACAAAAACAAAAACCACAATAACTTTAACTATACATAAGGCAGGTATAATTATGAAAAAAAAAAAAGACTAATAGTCAAGGGATTCCAATATTACATAACATAGAGAAGGAAATGTTGGCATTAACAGCAGAATGCTATACAAGAACAGCATTAGTTTAATATTATAGCCATTCAAGTACAAATTGCAACAATACTACTACTAAAAAGCACCAAACAGCGTATATGTACCTTAGCTAAACTAATACACCACTTAAACTTACTCAAAGTCCTTTTCACTTGCAAAATAGGCCACACTGTAGACAGGAAATAACACTTTAATAAATCAAAATTCACTGTACCAGAAAGAAGAGTCTAGTCAAAGTACTGGTTAAATTTACATTAGAAACAAGTTCATCTAATACACTCTGTATACTGCTGAAAGCACTCAAATGAATAATTATAGAGAAAAAAAAAACAAAAAAACCCAGGATGCTACTGAATTTGAAACATGATTCCAAGAAAAAAAAGAGTATTAAAGAGTATGTCCTAGTGGGACTTGCTGGCAATTCTTTATCAGTATAGATAGTCACATTAAACCTTTTCCAACGTAGTCTAGGTCCTGTTTTTTTTCACGTGAAAACAAAACAAAACAAAACCTGAGGTGATTTGGTTTTGAACTACATCATGGAAAAATAAAAATCAAAGTCAAAACTGTCATTAATTTTCTTGATTAGAGCTGATTTTAACATGTTATCATTTTTATCATGTTTTATCATGTTAGGGTTATATACTACTACTTTACATAGGTGTAACTACTATTTTACATAGGTTTTTGACCTCAAAGACAAGAATATGGTTTTTAAAGTGTCTCTGTTGTGTTTCAGATGGTTGGGGTATAGCAACACATATATGAAATATGCCTAGTTATAGCCTAGATGAAAAGAAACATCATTACTGCTTTCATATTATCATGGCCAAAATAGATCTATACTTAAATCTACAGACAAGTTCAAAGACCACTACTTCGTTCAATGGTTCTAACAGTATTATTTCCCAAATCAGCCATAAAATGAACCATGATCAGGACTACCAGCACCTCTCTGGGTCACTGAATAAATTTATTTTACTGTGAACATTTGTTCCATCAAATAACTCCACTCCAAAATTGCTTTAGGTACACTGCTTAACTGTATTATCTTGATATTTTATCTTAGTTTCTAAACCAACATTGATCTACTTGAAGGATCCAATACTAAAAGGACAACAGAAATTTAAAATCTTAGGTACATTAGGTTTGTTATCTGGATAGTGTTGTTATTCTACTTGAAAAAAATCCAATTCATATGCTGTGGTCACATATGCAAATAAAATAGTACTTAAGATAAAACATTTAACCACAATACTTTATTGCACTGTACAAATAAAAAGATGTGTCTGAAGTTTATGGCTATTATGTGTCTTATAGCTTTAACCACATATAGTAATTTTAGTAGTTGTGATTGATGAATAATGCTAGCAGGTGTTAGTTTGCCCTACAATTCTCTAAACAGCAGCCCATGAATTGAAACTAAGTTAAAGCAAATATCATATATGAAAATCAGTAATGTGATTATGTGCTCCATATGCTATAAACATTTTGAAACAGCAGCCTTGGGTATCCAGGAGGTGTATGTTCACTGGCATCAGAAATACAGCTTTCTGTTAACCAAACTTTTATGTCTAAAGAGATTAATAAATAAAAACACACACAAATAATAATAAAAAAGTTTAAGAAAGTTCATTAAATTTCTTTGTTTGCTTATTCCTAAGATTTATGCAAAGAGAGATAAAAACATATTCACAATTAATCTATCATAAATAAACAAACGTTATAAGTGCCAATTATGCATAAATGCATTTTGATTTATGCATGTAAACATCCCTCCTAAATATTTGAATAGATTTTGAGGCAAAATGTTTAATCCCACCCAGCTGTTCACTTTTGCTTTAGACTATTCCTGTATTCGTATATATAGCCGATTGATATTTGAAAGTTTCCAACTTTCAAAAAAATATTCACATTTTTATTTTTCTTAATTTGACTGGGATAAAAAATACCTTTCTCTACAATTATTAATAAAATTCTAACAGAAAAAAAAAAAGAAATTATCTTTAGAGTTTTGAAATATACTTTCATAAGTTAATCAAACGCAGTTGTGAAAAAAGCTACATCTATGCACACTTAAACCTCAAAAACTTATCATAGAAGATAGATGCTACTATCTGGCTATTTTCTTTTAAAAATATGTTTTTGAGACATGGAAAAGGCTCATATGTCCCAATGCTTCACTCTTTTGACTAGTTACTTTATCAAATACAAGATAGTCCATCTATTTCCTTCAAACTCTTTGTTTTTCAGACTACAGTGTGTATACCAACACTGCTATCATCATACATTTTTTCACATGAATGTCCTTGCTTTCCGCAGATAGTGAGGGAAAGAGCTACACCTAGAAGAAAGCCTGTTGTATCTATTTATTTATTTAAAGTTTTCTTCCAGTCAGGTTTACTTGGATTAGGAGTAGTCCTGAATCTATTTTAATTTTGTAATACCATTGGGTGGAAGGGGATGATAGAGAAAATCAGTTCTCTGATCTCATTCCTTTCTTCATTGTTAATTCTGTACATTCAAATATTTTAGCTGTCCAAACAATTCATTCATTCAAAGATTTACAAAAGCACTATTCAGCCAGCAATGGTAATATTGCAAAAACCTTGTTTTGGCTAAAAGGCAAAGTTGAGCCACACATGGTGCAGCTGCTTCTTCTCAGCATCTCATAGTGACACGGTAGTGGCAGAACAAAGAATTTGGGCTATGGTCTGGACACAGTGCTCCGGTAGCTTATGAATAAACTCAGTCGGTTGGCCTAAAAAAAATCAAGGCATTTCTCAACGCTCACATGTGTCAGCATATATGAATACATACATTGCTGTGTCGCAGGCAACTTCTTTCTGACGAGTTTTCTCTAATGTATTTTCATTAGCTTTCATGATTTTTTTGTAATGGTACATGCAGAAATATCAAGGAAGGGCACATTTAGCTAACCAGATAATATAAGAGAAGAAAAATAATGACTAAAAAGGGCAGCATTGTAAGAATCTTTGCACTTGCTCCAAAGTTCCTCAGAAAGACAGGGAAAAAAAATGTTCTATTATTTTTTTTCCAATTGCTTGTTCCCTTCTGCAAGATGACGTGTAGGGTGTTTTTGAGAAATATATAGGATAGGGTAAACCATTTTAGCAAAGATAAGGAGTTTATGAGAACAGAGGATAGAACTGAAAACTCATGCCTAATGCTGAAAGACACCACAAGAGTAGTCTGAGGACAGAAGGAAACAGGAAGCAGACGTAGGCAGAACAGTGCAGATAGACAGATAGAAAAGCAGATACTCTGCACAGAGTAGTTTGGCAGAAGGCAGAAGAAAAATGATGAGGAGACCAGAAGCAAGAGAGACAAACAGTGATCTAGTTTCTACCCGAAGCCCGTTGTATGAGGTACAGAGTGCATCAAGAGAGAAGCTGGCTAACCTAAAACATTTGCATACATATTTTAGATTCTAAAATCTGAATGTGCCTAGATAAGAATGAGAAGTAACCTTAATACTTTTAACTATTTATTCAGGATTTTTTTTTATTCCAGTGCATGAAAGAACCTCAAGCCGATGTCGTGTAGCACAGAATAATGTTAACAGAGTTGAAACAAGAAGTTGGAATGATCTGTGTTCAGTTCTTGATAATACTTAATTTTTGGTATGGCCTTGATATATGATATATTTCTAGAGCTGATCACCTACAGAATAAGGGGAGAGGCACAACATCTCTGTGTAATGGTTTTGTGAAGTTTAACATATTCAAGGGTTATTAAAGGGTAAAAAGAAAAAAAAACACATCCTTTTAACTCTCTGAATGAAGCATAAAATATATAGAGAGAAGTTATGGTGACAGAGAAATCACATTCTATACAACGTATTCCAGATACACCAATAATTCATAAAGAAAGCCTTTTTAGTCGCCCAATATAATTAATATAATTTAGTTGCAATACAAGCAAGGAGGAGAAACAGAGCTTAGGCAACATAATCATCAAGTAAATCAGATGACAGTGACGCTATTAACTACAACAGAGGAAACCTACCACAGAGCAAATCAAAGTTCAAAAATATCCTGTGGGACTGAATGCCCTAGAGGGCAATAGGGATGAAGCAAGAAAAATAAAAAAGTCTGGAAAGAAAAAAATCTTTGATTTGCCTATGGTCTGCAGAAATGGAGGAGAAAAATAGATGTTCCCTACTGCTGAACAGTATGAAAGGGAAATCAGCTTTCCTGATAACAGTTTTTCTTTCTTTCGAGGCCACACAAGCACAGCAGCAAGGCAATCTGCTGCTTGTATAGAAGAAGGGTCAGCAGAGAAGGGCAGAAAATTGGATCATTACGTATAATAATAACCATCCCCTCTCAGACCACTGCTTCCTTCCCCTGTTCTCTCTGTTAAAAAAGGGAAGGGAGAGGGAGA
>VZSV01000095.1:2710035-2720265 GCA_013398735.1 Nothocercus julius | reverse complement strand
TCCTTCCTTCCTTCCTTTGTCCACAGCATTTTATTAGCAAATAAAGAGTAAAATTGTTGCAAGCTATTACTTGCAAATGAAACTTTTTATTAAAAATAAGAAGACATTTTTCACAGTATATTTCTTGACACACAGTAAAAATCTAACATGAAGTTGGTCTTCCAAATGCTTGCACATAGCGTGCATGTTCTGATTGCTACCTGTGTGAAATTTCATTTGCCATTAACTGACTATTGTAATGATTATTGTGCAACATTTTCTTTTGGTTGTTTGTTTTGCTAGTATGAAGTTGGAAAAGAAAACAATGATCTAAAAGACACAAAAAGATACACAAAAAAAGTAGGAAGTTAGATTCAAGCTCAGGTTCAACATGGAATTGTTTTCAGAAAACTTCATAGACAGAATATTTAGAAAAGTCTAAAATAAGAGAGAATGTTTTTGAAATAAATACTGCTACTGCAGTATTGCTGCAGTAGCTCAAAGAGGCTTTGCTTCGGTCCGTCTCCAGGGATGGCACAGTGTCACATCTGCCATGGCTGTAACATTTAGGGTGACTGGATTGCAGGATGCACCTCTTGCCCATATTCTAGGAGAGCATCTCAACCCAAAATGAACTGATTTAGCAATATCGCTTTGTGAGATTTTTCTCTTTACTAAAGTATGTGTTAGATGCTGCTCTGTAAAATGCGGGCAAAAATGTGGTCAGATGTTACAAGAATGACTGATATTGCAGGGAAGATATGAAAGCTTTCCTATACTGCACATGCAATATATAGAATTTCCATGGTTTAAATCACTTCCCAAATATTTTGGAAATAATTACACGAAAAATAGTTGTAGTAATCAGATCTAAGCTCTGTTTAGACTCTAATAAGACTAAGATAACTTCTGTGAAAAATATTCATGTAGAAAATTCATTAGCTATGGGAGCCATGGAAACATTCCTTGTGATTTAAAAAAGGGGACTCTGAAGGCCAGATCTTTAGGGGAGAGATGGAAGTTGTATATATCTCCGAGGTAAACGAAAAGTTAATGAATTCTGTTGTATTGAAATACTAACAGAGAAATCAAATAACCAGAGGATCCCAAGTTATACACATCACTCAGTTTTACAAAAGTAAATCTGGTGCTGTCAGATGTAATGTTTACTGATGTTGTTTGAGATGTAATAACAAGTCAGTAGTAATAGTGATCAGAAGTTTCTTTTTGCTATAGTGTAGAGTGTTTCCATCCTTAGTTTTCTTTTTTTTTTTTTAAAAAAAAAACAGTTTAAAAGTCTATAAATAATATAACTCATATATATAGCTCAGTGTTAACACAATCACAAGTGACAGCTCAAAATGACAAGCAAAATCAATTTGATCATTACCCAGGAACATCACATAAAGCAGAAAATTTAGAGTTATGCCACAACTAATGGCACTACAACTAAGGTCGCATAGTCATTTCGAAGTCACTTTTTTGTGTTTGAAGACTATGCTACTTCTACAGGTTGTTTTGCATCTTTCAGTCTGTGTAATCTCACAAGCACTAGACCTGCCCTTTTCAATTACTCCAAAGCTTCTCCAGTCTCTAATCAACTATTATCTTTAGCTGAAATATTTCTTCTTCTCACCACTACCCCTCATCCAGCACTGATGTAACCACAGCTACCTTTCCCAGAGCTTTTAATGTCCTCATTGTCTTGCTCTTTCTGTCAAGATATCAAAAGCCTCCCACTTTTATTATCGCTTTAAAATTCTGTAATAACTCTGCTACCTGATAAGCTTTAAGCTGTTTTTCTTCTTTCTGGTGTCTGCAATCATTTGCCATACTTTACACATTTTGCAGAATGGGGTAAGGAAAAAAGAAAGATCTACTTAATGCATGGGCATTTTCCTTTTTGTTGCTCTTACATTACTGGAAAGAACTTCCCGGATCTTATGCAGAAGATAAAATCAGTTCTTGCTTGTTTTACAAGGGTCCAAAACAAGTTATACATGGAAAATACACTGCCACTTCCTTTAACAAATTCTTTGTTGTCCCACCAGACCACCATTAAGGACAAGAAGCCTGGTGAATCCTTGCAGCAAACCATCCACCAAAGTTCATTTAGCTAGTGCCGTCAGCCTGTACAGTGTTATAAGTATAAAGATCAAGTGCCAAAAGTAATGAGATTTAGTAGTGCTTTAACAGGCTACATAAAAGTACACAGAGGCTTCTGTTAGATGGAAGGGAAATGAAACTTCTCTGGATTCAGAAAAATTACAGGTTAATTTGTATGAAATTTGGACAAAAAAAGCTAATTTCTTGAAAAGTTAAGAGATCTGAGAAGAGTGTTGATTAAATGTGTAAATAACGCAGTTTCTCAGTATCACTAAATCCCTGCGCGATCTCACACAGAGATATACGCACTACTATTGAGCATCACAGTATGTGCTAAATAGCTGTCCAAAGATGCTTTTAGAGAGAATATTGTGCACTGCTCCAGACACTGCTTGGATTCTTGAAGCCTCTCAGGCCCCACTGCCACCTTTTCCCACTTTTTCCTTTCACTCTGAAAACTGTTTACTACTCCTCCCTGCATGTGTCAAGCCATCACTCTCCATTAAGTCTCCTTCAGCATATGCTTCTTTAATTAGGTTAACCAATATTAATCCAGAAAGGGATGTTTGGAAAACCAGAAATATACCTGCACTGCTTGAAAACTAATCCTGATTATCAAATGCAGCTTGTGTACAAAATTTATTTATCTCTCTAAATCAGAAAGTGAATCCTTTGGGGAAAGTATCACCTCTCTCACTGTTTCTTATACATTATGCATAATGAGTGCTCTCAATAAGCCACCAAACAAACTCTCTGCAAACTCTTTCTCTCTACATTACAAACAACCCTTAATTTGTCCCCTTTTTTAAGCTATTCCTCCACAGGTAGACTCCGGATGTCTTCACTTCACACCATTATCTGCTATCACACATGCTACCAGTTTAGATGATTTACCCCATAGCAAAAGATGGTATAAATCAACAACTAAAAAGAAAATCTGCAAGTTTTCTTTCTTCCTTCCTTCCTTCCTTCCAACTGGCTGTTCAAAATGACCAGGTGAGGAGCAGAACAATGATGATGAGCCAAGTCCAAAAACCAGAACAGATTTTGCTCTGAAACAGCCCTATAACTTTTACCATGTTATTTTCTCTGAATATTTTAATCCACTCTGTGGTTGCTTTGGCAAAACACATCCTTACTCCTACCAGTAATTGTAGACAGTGCCTACAATTGCTATCAATGTTTTAAATGATTTTAGTATTTATAAACTTCTGGAGTTTTGATTTAATAAACAGAATTATGATAGTGTACTGACTAAGAAGAAATAAATGTGATTCTTAAATAATCTGAATGTGACTGCCTTAGGTATATTATAAGGTAGCATAATGCCAACTGGGTAATAAATGTAAAAAGCAATTTTATATGGCTATGGGCTCCTCTTAAAACACAGAGGATTTTACAGAGGACAAAAAGGTCTTACTTGCCTCTATACTGATATACATAAATGTTTTCATGAGCTTATAACAGTACAGCTTATTACTCGTGGGGAAGGGATCAATTATGCTTGTAAAACTGCCCTTAGTACAGGTGGGACAAGTAGGTAATACGTGTTTAAAAAGTAAAATCACAAAGGTACTTGAAGAGCTTAGACTAGTACCACTATGAATGTAGGAAGATGTCCTTTATTGGCAGGCTATAAGAATCATAGTACTATATAAAATCTTAAAAAATAAAAATTGTCTTTGTATTGCACCAATATTTACAAGTTGCAGTTTTAAGTGCCAGCAATTAAGTTTAAAAGGAAAAATAGAGCATTTCCAAGGAAAAACACTTTGATTTAACACCATACTGAAATGCTTAACTTTTACGTCTTCAGTGAAACAGAAATCCACACTGAAGTTCTTTGTCAAGCAAAAACCCTTGTATACATACAGGGCATCTACGAAGATGATAGAGTCATTCCTCAGACCCATTAATCTCTGAGAAACCTCAATTAACTTCAAAAGCATGATAGCAATGTTTTGTTATATGTTTGCATTAAAAGATGAAGCATGGAATTTACTCTGGGATGCTCTCTTATGCAAGCCAGAAATAGGCAATGAATTCTGAAACACTGAGGAGTGAAGGTGGTGCTTTCATGGTAGGCATTAAAAGTATAAGGACATGAGAAAACGAAATGTTTTTCAAAGCAATCTCAAGTATTCCCAGCTTGCACAGTTACAGTTACAGATAAAATGTAATTGTCCTAGAGGAGTAATCTAGAATATTTGTTTTGAGGAAGTTTCTCTAAAACATCTCACAGTTTTGGAACTGAGAAGAAAAAAGGTTAGTTGAATCATTGGAATGTCCATAATTTCTCTATTTTCCTTTTCTTTAAATCTTATGCATTTAAATGAAATAATATATATTTTTTAAAAATGGCAAAAAAGGACTATGGGGGGGGTCTCTTTGATTCTTAGAGATCTACATAGTCATATATTTGTTTTTCATATTCATTATTTGTCTTTGTTTCTTTTGTTTTACAATCAGAACAAAATTTTTGTTCTTTCAGTATTTTAAACTTCCCTTTGTCCTTGCTGCATGTGAATTGCCCATCTCGTTGTCAGACGGATGTATGTCATACTTTATCATCTCATAAAACTGCTGTTGTAGCCAGAGTTCTGAAGCAGTTATTGAATATAATATCTCTTTTATTGGGAAATAATGCATTACTGTAGGAATCCTTACTGCTTCAATAAGAGGATAGTGCTCATGATTACCAAATTTAAAATGATGCCCTGGAGGCCCTTAATCCTAGAGCTGCCTTGAAAAGGTCAGCTAGCTCACCACCCTGTCTGCACTGCATGTTGTCTCACATGTAGGATGTTTCTCTTAAGAAATCCTTAAAAATTTCCAGTTCTGAAGACTTCTCCATCCTTCAGCAATCTGTAGCATTTCACTGTCCTCATTGTTCACAAGTTTTACCTTAACAGATTTTCTTCATATCTGATGGTACACTTTATATATTTGAATGATATATATGTTATTCTGTCTCCCTTAGTCTTTTCTTTGTTATGCGTTAAGTTTAAATTTTTAAAATTCTTCTCACTTCTGAGTTATGAAGCTTAGCAACAAGGACTGTTGTGAACATCAGAAGTCTGTACTCCCCAAACTTTACTGTCATTTTTTTGTTTGCTTAGGATAAAAAATCTCCTATTTATGTTGGTTTATTAGTTCTGGTGCTCACGGGTATAAACAATTTGAAGGTGGCAGACAAACTCGGTAATCCTCTACTAACATCTTGCACTCAGATCCCCCAGAGGTATATCAGCTGCAATAGACCCTGCTCTTGCCTCCACCACAGGCTCATTGGCCATTGCTCACTACCAGCAGCTTCAGAGATATGAAAATATTGGTATTGAGAAGAGGTGCACACAGGCTGCTGCTTCTCCATTGCTTGTGCCACAGCAGAGCTTCATACATGGCCAGCTTCTTTCCTTTAACATTCCTGCACGCATCTTTCAATGGTAATCTGATGATCATTAATATTTCTTGGTTTCCCAATAGTTTTGCCAGCTAGGACTTTATTCAGTTGGAATACTGATTTCCTGGCTTTCACTTGTGGGGAAACCAGGCCTCCATCCTTACAGATCAAGTGAAGGGTCTGGATGTATGCAAGTGATATCCGACGCTCACAAATCAAGGTAGAGGAATATCTGATAATAGACAGGGTTACATCTTCATTCCTGTGGTATGTACTCTTTGTCAGATTTCTTTAAAACATTTTTCAAAATTCTCCAAAAACTCTTCTGCATCCTGTCTGCAAGTTTCTACATTTGCTAACTTTTAAGTTTCTCCTGCCTATCTTTGCAGAGCAGAAATGTTAACATATTGGTCAAGGTCCCTGCTGCAGAACATTTGTTACCTTACCTGTTCGCTTAGCTGGCATCCACCTGCCGATGGAAACAACCTACAGTGCAACCTGCAGTCTGTTCCAAGCACACAGAATGCCAGACCCAAGAGTCCTCTTGAAGGGCGGATAATTCTGTACTGTATCCCCTACTATTCTCCTACGACAGGTGTCTTACCACATCTCAAATGTTGTGAAACTCTGTACTTTTCCTTTGGTTTTGCAAAGCAATAAGTATGTCTAGTTAGTACTTCCCCTTATTTACATTTTGCCTTATTTTCTTTTTGAGAAGTTTCATTTATACTCAATAATGAGTCTCCATTTACAATATTCCCTGTCACAATTAATAAGCTTTTTATCCCTTCAAGATTAACTAGCTTGACTGTAATACTAATTTTTAAAAAACATTATGTATTAAGCCACTGCTTTATATAAATCAACTTATAGTACAGTAGAACAACATCCTTTTAAATTACGTTTGTAGTATCATAAAAGTATACCTCAGAATCTTATTTTCCATAAGATTTCATTTTAGAATTCTTTGGTTGTGAGTTGGGGGAATTTGGGGGGTTTTGTGTTTTTCTTTTTTCTTTCTTTCTTTTTTTTTAACTTCCTAAGTTGCCCTATCAGCATTTTCACAATTTTGTTAATATCAGTGTAGCTAAATAGACTAGTATATGGTATAATAGTATATTTTCCAACTTCATCTGTGGGGATGGAGGACAATAAGCTATGGCCTGATGATTTAAAGTTGAGATAAAGCATATAATATGTAAATATTATCAACTGAAATATATTACAAAGGCAAATTTGTCTTCATGAACTAAGAATGAGATAGAGTTGAAAGTTAGAAAGCAGCCAGTACAGAGGACCTAAACTGAGACTCACTGGATCCCATACCATTACAGCCTTCTGTGAAGCCCCTATCCCATATGCTTCCATTATTATATGGAACAAAATTAGTAAGCACAAGCTTTTAATACAGCTTAACATGACCAAGTTAAATAGTTTTGATCAGGAAGCATAGAAGTTTTCTAGACCTAATTTTCTAGAAACATTCAGTTCTTTTTAATAATGTATTATTTTGACTCTTCATTCCTGTCTGATTCTTGTTGAAATATTCAGACTTCTGAAGGACTTATGAACACTTAGTTCTGCTTAATAACATTGAGCCAAATGGCTCACAGTAGAGGACATGGCTAGCAAAGAAAGTGGAAAATCGGAGAATTTTGGCTAAGCAGTGTGTCTGTATTTAAAAGAACAAGTGGGCTGTTCACTGTTTTAACCAAATTTCACAAATGTGTCAAGCAGTAAAATTTCACAAGGAATAAAATAGCTGAACAGTATTTATTTACAGTATTTGTCTCAACCACACAGATTACTTAAAGAAAAATGCACATACACAGTAAACTACAAAACATAATATTAAAGCTTGCAGTGTAAATGCATTCTTGTAAATTGGATTGCCTGTAAAATAAATAGGTAATGATGAATGCTATTTGTTTTACTTTTTTTTTTAAGTTTTAAGTATGATTAATGCCACTGTTCATCACATGCCATTAGACAACAATGCACAATTAGAAGTCCAAGCAGCATCTCTATTCATGTCAGCAGCCTGCCAAATATTACGTTACGCTTGCATTTTAATTTAATAATTGTGAAGCAAAGAGAGAGGAGATGCAGTCTTGTTTTCTCTATAAAACCAATCCTCAAAAGCAAGCCTTGTTTCTAAATCAGATATTCTCCACTATTTCTTCTTATAGCCTCAAGTGGCAAATACTTACCCTAAGTCCTAAACTGTTTAATTTTGGAGAAATGCTAAGCAAAATATTCTTTTCCCCAGCAAGGACATAAATTTGCAACAAATCTCTTGGTAGCACAGAGGAAAAATGCCTTTGACGAGTCTTTAGGTCTCTGTCATTCCCTTACGGACTCTTTTGGCAGCACTTTTGGAATACATTCCTCTTGGCATGTATGTGCTGTTGCACCTTGCAGTTCTGTCTGTGGCATACAGTGGACAACTCAGCAGGATATACTGCCTTCAGCTGTAGCTTTGTGCCCAAAATCCATGGAAAGTTTGCTATAACCTATGGGTCTAATTCAATATCACTGCGATATCCTATCTGTGAGCAAGGACCAATGCCTTTGCTTTTTTTTGTTTCAACAAGTGTTTTTTTCTGATACTGGTTTGTGTAAGTAGACAATCTTCTAAAGGGAAGCCACACAAAACGGTCACATTAAAAAAAGCTTGTATGTGATTCTTTACCATGTTGATCATGTGAGTCAATGAAAATTAATATTATTTACCTTTTCATGAACTTTTTGCCCTGGCTCCATTCCTTCTATGTGCTCTGACTCGACAGGCCCTTCACCAGCTGCCATTTTCCTTTGAATGTGTGCATTTTGTTCACGCAAAGCTACAATCTGCAAAAGAAAGAAAATAAATGGTTAATATACCACAAATACCCAGAAAGTACTGAACAAGTAAATTTTAAAATCTATTGAAGCTTTGATCCCATATTATCTTTGCTGTAGCATTTGCAAAATAAGGCCTATACATATAGAGATTAAAATAAAAAAATCAACCTTATACTAATAATGAGTAAGGACCATTAAGAATATGTGGAATCAAAAATGACAGGAGATTCAATCTTAAGACTAGTTTTATCTTCTACCCTTAGTTTGTGATAGGGCATGAGCTCTTAGGCACTGCTTATAGTCATTTTAATAAATTGCATAGTTAGAAGTCTCTGTACCAATATAGTAATACATATAGTATATATGTTTGTATTTAATAATAGTTTATACATTTAAATACAATAAGTGGTCTATCAATGTGTTGGGAAACTTGATGTATATTTAAAGGCTTCTATCATTGTATTATGGCTGCATAAATTCTGAGTTAGAAACCTGTTTTCACTGTCTTGTCCTAGAAGACAAAACTCAAGTGGTGAGAGGCAAGAGCTAAAGCAGTACTACTTGCTAAGCATGCAGAGCAGGATTTCTAGGGACTTTAAACAATGAATAGTTAAAAATGTGTGTTAAAATATATTTAATTTGATCTGAATAATCTAGCCCTAGAAAAGATTTTCAGTTGTGTTTTTTAACTTCAACTCTGTTTGAAGTTAAACTTCAACTCTGTTTCAAGCCTGTCACATCTTAGAAGTATCCTCCCTGGGGTAGTTGCCAGATAACAGATGTCAACTGTGTAAAGCCACACGGGAAATTTGCATTCAGACCTGATTCTATTCTTGATTTAATGAATAAATAGTCACCAACACATTTATGCAATAGTACCTTTGTGCTTGGGCAACTATAGTTATATTACATGTCGGTGCAACAATTAAAAAAACAAACACAAACAACATAATGCTAAAACCATAACTTTTTTTTTTTTTTTTCTGGTTTAGCAGATGACACAGCTTAGTCTAGTATTCCCCAAAGTGTTGAGCTGCACTTAGCCAGGAAAAAAACAGAACAAAGCAAATTAAGACCTGGCATAGACTATGCTCTCCGTCATCCTGTGGCATCTGAAGGAATGTATTGAGTCCACTGTCTTACAGAGGGATGTATTTGACTCTGTCTACGTAGCAGATATCCAAAGCTGAGTGAACTCTGGGTGATATGAAACTCCAAAGACTGTGTACAGAGGCACACTGTCAAATGCAGACAGGATGGTGAAAGAGACTACTGCCCAATGTCACGACTTTAGTTTCCTGTTATACTTTATACAGAAAAGTGATTCACTCAAGTAATTCCCAGAAAGGCATGGTAACCAACCCTTGAGAGTTGCCACTTTTAAAATTATTTCAACTGGATCTGTAAGAGCTTATCTGTCAGTATCACTAGTCACTCTCCATAAGACACTTCAACAGAGTATAAATAACTGTGATTTGCCATACAGAATAAGATGTATCTGCAAAGGAGTTTGGGGAAGATGTATGCAGGTTTAAAACTTAGGCACTTTCCTATGTTGGTATGAAGGCCAACTCCTATTGCTAATAAATGGATTGGGAAAGGACAGAGAAATATCAACGAAAAAGTAAATATTCAAAAACAGTATGTGAAAGGTGCAGAGTACTGCATATTACCATTAAGTGACAGGCCTACCAGAAGAAAGTTGCAATCATCAGTCCAGGAAACTGGACTCCAAGATCCTAAAGATCATAACCAATTCTACATTTCTATGTGCTTTGCAATTCTAAAAGTTTAAATAAGTTTCTAATGATGTAATACAAAATAAAATGCAACTGTTCTTTTACCCTGAGAATATTACAGTAAATGGAGTTCCACTTTCTTATCACCCAGGATGAATG
>VZSV01000095.1:2690397-2710010 GCA_013398735.1 Nothocercus julius | reverse complement strand
AGAAAGAAAGAAAGAAAAAGGAAGGAAGGAAGGAAGGAAGGAAGGAAGGAAGGAAGGAAGGAAGGAAGGAAGGAATCAAAGCATGCATACAAGAGAGCAAGACTTGCTTTTCTTATCAATTGCCATCTCTCAAATCTGTCAGGAGACTAGATCAAGGTTATGATTGCTGTGGACCCTGCAGACACTACAGAGATCATGAATTTCCTGTTACATCTGGGCATTCCTGTCTCTTTAATGTATGTTTTAATTGCAAACACATAATGCTGCTTTCACTAACCAAACCCAACTATCTGATTTAACATGTCTATTGTAACAGGTCTACTGATAGCTTTTCAAGTCCTTATATGCTAACTAGCCGTATAAGGTAATTACCAATCATATAATTCCTAGTGGTTTTCACAAGGATTCTTGAGAGTGGAATCATAGCAACCGAAAAGAAGAAGAAAAGCTTCAAAGATGAAAAAAGGCAAAGATAAATAAAATAAATGTGCATAAATACTATATATTTTGCGATTACTCTCTACTGGAAATAACTTTCAAGTGCAAGTAAAATTGCTAAAATAGATCAAAAATATCAATGTATCTTTTCCCTAGTCATCTTCTGAAAAACTGTTTGAAAATGTGCACCTCAAACATTTAGGTTCTTTCTCTTTTTTTTTTTTTTTTGCTACTGTAGACATTATTTCCTATTTAGCATACTTGTCACACTTTTGTCCTGAATCAGCTACACATTTCAATGTAACTCTGTCTGGAGTGAGTGTAAAATTGCAGAGTTGGTAGTCTCTGCATAGTTAAGTCTAAAGATAGCTTTCTCTCACAAGTCTAAATTTGGCTCTTAACTTTGCCAAATTCAGGCAAGTCAACTGAAAAGTCACAGATGCGCTCCGATTATACATTTTTTTTTTTTCTGATTGAGAAAAATAAACCAAGTTTTCCATTTAAGAAGACTAAAATGTAGAGAATTCTTCTTTTCTAAATGGACCTGGCTGAGTTTTTTTGGCTTAATCACACAGAAAAGTCCCATGACTTAAAGAAACACTCTCTAATGTTCTCTTTTCATAAGTATGTCGGTCTTCAGTGTTCTTCTCAGCTTTGAAAACAGTATTTGCAACTGAAAAGAGATAATTTCCTAGCACTGAAAGATTAAGGAACTTACATTCATTTGGAGTGTGTCTTCTAGATTTCACAGAGCCATAGAAACAATCTGTGCATTTTCTAATGCCCCACTGTGTTGTAACTATTCTGAACATGTGTTTAAAGACTTCTGCCTTTCTGTCTCAACTGTAACATCTTTATTTTATTTTTCGATTTTCATAAGGCCCAACTTTCTATTTTTGTTAAATATCCCAACTATATCACCAGCATAAATTTTCTCTAAAATCTTAACAGGCTTGTGTCCATTATCTATGCATGTCACTGAATCATATATATATATGTACATATTTATATAAGGTTCTAGAATTTAGGTTCAAATTAAAACTCCTCTTCATTCTCACAACTGTCTAAATCTAAATCCTATGCCTGTGCACTTCAAAAAAAAAAAGAATTTTGGCCTTACAGGAATATGGATTTCAATTTTTAAAACACACCACAGAACAAGGTATCACTATGAAAGCTAGAGCTGCTGTGAAGCAGTACATGGTGTGTTACAGAATCATACACATCAGTCATGTTTGTGTAAAAGGTGACACAACAGGAAAACAGCAGTCTCAAAATGAAAAAAAATACAGAATCGGGAAGCAACAGCTCACTGTGTGAGAAACAGTTAAGCTGGGTAACAGCCGAAGCAGGATGTTGATACTTGAAACAAATGAAACAAAAGATTCACGCTGCAGTAGTAAAAACTCGCTAACTGTGAAGGACCACCATAAAGGAAAGGAAAAATCCGCACACATACACACAAAAAAGGGAACATCTGCATTAGTTTCATTGGAAAAAACAAAAATAAAATAGAGTGCACAGACCATACACGAAGATGCAATGGACTTACACTGTCAAATCTCTCATAGGGCACAAAATGATGCAGGAAAAAGCACTAAAAAACTAATTTAGAAGTATTTGAGAGGTGAGAGATCAGAAAACACTTCTAAACATACAAAATCCTGAATGACAGGGTACGTCTGCTGCTGAAATGGCCCTTCATTACCACGTTATAAGTTTAAATACTGGCTAATAGCTTTTCTATGAATGCAGAATATATTTCCCTATCACAGAAATGAAACAGAAAACAAGTCAGAAAACAAGAAATTCTGACTACATCAACATTCATCAAATAAGGGTTATCTACTATAGATCCATTTTCTTTAATGCACTCATTGGTCTGGCAGTCACTCACTCAGAACTCTTACTTCTTTCATTTACAGAATTTCAGTCTTGTCACTCCTGCAAACATACGTTGAACATTTACTGTCAAACTTTTATTGGGTTTCATATGAAGCCTAACTGAACCAGTGCCAGATTTTCACTCAATGAACCAGCATTCTTGAACTCTTTGTAGATTTGTTTGAAGAAATACGTGACATTTGAGTTGTTTTTTGCTCTGTATTTGAGTTTTTTTTTTTTTTGTGAGAACATGCTAAGAAAAAGATGACTACAAATTTGCAACCAGACATATAAGTACAAAACTGAATTAATTTCTCATTTTCTTGATTAAATTAGTTTAAATTCAGTAAGAAAGCAGCACATAAGCTGCAAAGCACCAAGAAACCTGTTAGATATGCATTAGATATGAGGTATAAAGAAGTTAGAAAATATTTTCCTATTTGAATTGAATATTAAGTTGAAATTCCTCCAGGTTGCTTTGAAAGAACCAAATGCATTCCTTTTTCTTTTATGAACCACAATAATTTCTGGCCCACAGGTAACATGGATAATGTTAGAAGGGAGGAATGGCAAATTTAGAAAAGAAGAATTATTCTGCAATTGAAAGCTCAAGGCTCAGAGGTAGGGAGTCCGAGTACATTTCTGGTGGTGGTAGCTGATAAGACTTTGAGTGAATGAGAGAGGATTGACCAGCAAGGGAGAAGACAAAATAACCCTCTTGTCTGTGGGTTTTTCCTGGGGGTGTTCTGACAGCCTCAGGGAAAAGCTGTTCTATAAGCACAAGGTTATTAATGCATAATACGTATCAGACTGTAAAGCACAGGGATAGTAATCCAAGTACTTTTCCTAACCTAAACAGTTTTTCTTTGATTGAAATCTTGGCTCCTGAGATCTTGTTCCTGACACTCCCGTTTTGTAAACAGAGAGTACTCCACATTTGAACCCAGAAAAGAACAAACTCTACTCAGTACAAAAATGCTAAGATTTAGCTTTTGGCGTTTTATACCATCCATTGATTTAAGGCAGAACAACAATAGCTGAGCTGAAAAGCTTCAATTTATCTGGCTGGCACAAAGCAAGATAGCTGAAGAGCCTGATCATTGAATGCCTCCGTTAAAGTGGTTATCTAATTCCTTGTATAAACTTTGTAAAGAGAGATATCTTTAGCAAGTTTGTCACCCTTTCCGAAATCGCTGGGATGAGTGGCATACATGTCTTAAATGAGATGGTCCCACGGTGATGACTAAATCTAGGCGAAACAAATTCCATGAAGGGACTGATGAAATTCCAGAAATTACTTGCGTTATAAAGTAAAAAGCAAGTCAAAGCAATTCTGTTATATGGGACTACATGCTAACCTGTCCTACTCACTTCTCAGATAAGGTATGGAAAACTGTTCCAGCTATCCTGTGCATGCTTTCCTTGTTGCAGGGCATATAAAAGTACACGGGGAAAATAATTAAGAGAATTAGTTATATGATTTCAAAGTATACTGCCTCTGTGTAGGCAAAAGAGAATGCTATTCTAATTAGTTGAATAATTATTTTCTCTGTTGACTTTTCCTTTTTTTGCCATTTAAATTGCATATAAAACTATTTGTCAGTAAAGTATTTCAATGAATGCAGTTACTGTAGTCATCTTGATTTGATTTTTTTTCCATTGAATGTATGTGTACAATGTACAGAGATATATATAAAAAAAAGTAAAAATTTACAGCATTTCTATTTGTAGGTTTTTTATCTAAAAATTTAAAATAGTAGGGAATGCTTTTTGGCTTAATTATTTCATTTTTCTGTTTTGAAATAATTTTATTTTATTAATCATTACCTTACAAAAGTTGTAAAACTATTTGAATATAATGTTTGGTTGTTAACAAGGGCTTTAAACACACATATATATAATATTAGACAGTGTCCTAAAAACAGTAAGGACCTAGAGCACTTCAAGAATATAAGTATTAGAAGAAAACAATTATTTTAAGCTCTTGAAAAATCCTTAGCCAATGTTTTATAAAGTTCCAATACCCTAAACCAATGAACTTGTTCCTTTGATCTTTCAACACTTAAACAGAAGCCGTGCTAGCCAAATAAACTCACTGATTCCCCATTTTGTGCTCTGCTAGAGGTGGCAGATCTGTAAGGCTTTTCTTTTCCTTTTTAAATCTCTTCTGCAAAGGAAGGTGTTTCTTTTTACATAGATACTGTCCTAAACCAGGTTTCTTGTGAATATATTGTGTCACTTTTGCATCCTGATCTTCTTTATGTAGGTGTTTCAAAGAGCAGAGAAACTGGCTGCTTGGATATCCTCCCACATTATTCTAGCATAAGAGTTAAACAGTGTCAAAGATTTGATTTCTATCTACTGAAAACATAATTCAGACTTCAGCTTCACCTTCTGATTTTGTATTTAATTCTGATGAGGATAGCTTGTGTGAAGCTTTAATCGATGCCTATCATTTTATATGGTAATAATTAAGTGTGGCACAGAGAATAAGGGATGTTGGAAGACTGAGGTGATTTCCTTCTGCTTTGATAGAGATTCAAATCCTGTTTCACAAACATAAGTATTATATTTCTTTCAATAGAGCCTTTCAGAAGCCACTGTTCAGTTCAGTGTAAACAAGTTGGCTGCAATTGTTCCTGTTGTGCAATTAATTAATGTACCTTTTTTTTTTTTTTTTTTTTTTTTTTTTTTTTTTTTTTTTTTAAGATACAATGTCTAATGAAATGCAGGTGGGTTTTTTTGGTGTTTTTATATGTACTTTTTAAAGGCATTATAAAACTAACCAGAATCTTGTGTTACCAGGATACTTTATTAACAATGCACGGGGCAGGTTTAGAAAGCAGGCAGCTCATGCGGTGGGGGTCACCTGGATGATGAAATTATGGCGTGCCATAAATTTTAAGAACAGGACTTTAAATACTTCAGATACACCAAAATGTTTTAGTTTTATTTCTCCTTAAGTAAAAAGGAATCATTTTACAATCCTACTCAGAAGGGAACTTCAATACTCAATTAGAATCCCACCATATAGTTTTAGCATTTTCATTGAGCTGTTGCAGATGTAGCTGCAGCAGTTTAAGACATTTGTGCATCCATCCTCTCAGCCTGAGTTTATCAGTAAAATATGAGAATCATGAGTAACTGCCCAGCGGCTCCTGTTCAAAAGTCTGTACTTCAGCACAGGCTTCAGATCAGATGCAGGGCTGGGAACTGGGCTAGCTAAGGCACAGAAATGAGCTCCCTGCTGAATTATAGCTCATAAAATTCACTTCTAAAATGCTGTAGCACTTTTTGATTTATAGCTGAAGGGAGCAGTTTCTGAGAGATAATTTTTGATCTCTCTACCCCGATAGATTATATTTGGTTGTAAACCTGTACATATCTGTCACCTACAAAAGTATTTCTATAGCAGTATTTGCCATGACACCGAAGTCCTTACAGTCACTAATTCACTTGCCTTCACAACTCTCTTAATTCTGACAATGGGAAACTTAAACCCAGGAGGTCCAGATTCTCAAATAACTGCAAGTTAATACATATAGTTTAAATCCCTTTGAAGACTGAGGCTAAATGACTATTTCAAAAGTACAGAGACAATCTGTTGTAAAATGGGGGCTTAAAATTCCTTAGGAAATTGCTTCATTCCAAGAAGTTTGTGTCATACGTAAACCAAAGGCAAACAAATTGTCACAGCAGCTTCTGAGAGTTTTTCCATCTACTGCTTTTCTGCTTAGACTGTTTTCTGTCCCATTGATATGTAACCACTTACAGACTAATGCTTGCCAAATTATAGCAATTCCAGCATGCTGCATCATTCATTTACCTGGATATATTTTTTTTCACATATTCACATCATTGAATAAGTCACTGATAAGTTTGAACAGACTGCTTAATAAAAGACAAAGAAAAATCTATATGTAGCCCTTATAAAGAGATAGTTTAACAGTAGCCAAACTAATAGATAAGAATTGAATGGAAATCTCTTTTTTTATAGCATAGGGGCAAGTTGTGTTTGTTTGTTTGTTTGTTTGTTTATTTTCTTTTTGAATGAGCAATTAAATTTTGCCTAAAGATAAATACATATTTAAGAAGCCTAATTTTTTTTCTGGCAAGGAGATTATCTATTTCTAGAATTTAAGCATATTCCATCTAATTTCCACCCTGCCTAAAACATATATATACAAGGAACCAGGAAGAAAAAAGCTGTATTCATTAATATGAGAGTTGCATATGTATTTGTTTATGATGGATTACTTGCCCTGGAATGAGAAAGAAATCAGGCTGGAAACATGGCATAGTTACAGCGTATGTCCTGAAACCCCAGCGTAGCTTTTACTGCCCAGGAAGAGGCCATCCAGCCCTGACAACCACCCTGCTAGCCAAAGCGGAGAGACTGGAAATTAAAATGAGCTAATTTGCTAGAAGAGCTACAGAAAGGTGCTACGGGCGATTTGCCAGCCGGACACGGAGCAAGCCGGTGCCAGGGCGCTGCGGCACAGAAGGACACAGGCAGAGCCCGGAGGAAATAGTGCGGGACCCGGACCAAGGCAGGTCTGCCGTGAGGCCTGAGCAACCACCAAGTCTCTGTTAGGTCGCTGTTATTTCAAAACCACTTCCACCGTACACCTTTCGGCAAAGCGAAGCATCCGTTATACTAAAGAAACCACTTCTAAGTTAATCACACTGTCATCGCTCACTGTCTCCCAGAGGAAATCTCTGGACCAAGTGCCAAGTGCCAGTCTACAGGCTTTGGCAGTAAGAAGTAGAGAGTCAGGAGTGACCACAGGCCTGAGGACAGCAGTGGGATCACAGGCTGTCACCATAAGGAATGGATACCAAACGAGTACCAAGTGCACATGTGGAGCACTACTGTGGAATCTGAAGCATGGCAGAAATTTTATACTGTTTTTGCAAAACTATTTTTTCTAATCACAGAGAGTAGCTAAAGCAATAACTATGTTTAATATCTGCTTGTTTTTGGCCTTTGGCTATATAGCTTTAACGGATTCTGGGGTATCCCTACATTTCAGAAGATGTCGTCTGCCGCAGTCACCAGAACGGAGACAGGGGACTCTCCTCAGCCAGGGTGGTCCCTCTCCTTCTTAAACACGGTTCTCCAAGCTCTTCTCCATGGAGCAAAACTGTTCAAGCCTCTAAGCACTTTATTGTGCAAGGCTGATAAGGTGTTTTGGAAGGGTCAGTCTTAAATATAAGCCTATAATCCAACACATCTGCTTTGTACATCCCTGAGAGAGAGAGAGACATTATAACAATGTTCCTCTGCTCACCTCTCCTTCCCTCATAACTTGCTTAATATTTCTTTTTTTCCAAGAAGACAAACATAAGTATTAAGGCAAAAAGAATTTTTTTTTTTCCAGCAGACCAAGAAAAATAGAATTTTGGGGCTATCCATGTGTAAGATGGATAAATTGTTTCTTTAACTTCAACACCTCGTTTTTAAAACCCTCACTTCAACACCTCGTTTTTAAATCCAGCACCTCACTGAAGAAGTGAAGTACGTTGGATTTCGTGTGTGAAGGATCTTTCTTCCCAGAGCTGTAGTTAAAAACTCAATTTGTTGTATTATCATGAAGACACACACTCCATAGGATATATGACGGTCAATGTAGTATTTGTTATAGCAGCTGCAACACCCTCCAGACTATTTTGAATACACAGTCTGACCTAATAAACCAAACATCCTAAATCCATACTAACTGATAAAGTCTTTTAAGACAAAAGATAAAAAGTAATCTTCCTGACTATGACTTTAACGCTGAAATGCCTTAGTTTTTCCATTCTGCAATGCAATTTCTAAGCTCTGCATCCAAAGTTATATCTAAAAGTGCAAATATTGACAGAAAGCTTTATTTTCAAAACAGGTAGGAATTAACATAACTGTGGACTGTACAGCACTGCAAACAACATTAGCAGCAATTTGAGAGAACAAAGAGAAAGAAGCAAACACCTTTTCAGATTGCAAAAATGCTTTGAAGGCAGAGATGAAACCTTCAACATGGACAATGCCCTTTAGGCTCACTTTGGGGGAAGAAAAATTTAGATATTTTTTAACATAGCCATTTGTTTCCTATTCGACTGCTTAAAACAAAAATATCATAAAAAAATCAAAGTTGGCCTTTTGTAGTGGTTTGAAAACTCACTTTTAAAATTAGTGATCATGTCTGACTAAATAATCCAGGTAGGATTATTTCATATTTGCCTTGATTCCAGTGTACTTTCTTGCTATTAAACTAGTGAGTATTCTGGAAACTTATAGTTACTTGAACTTAACAACCCTTTAAAATGTGTAGGCATTGCTCTTTGAAACCATGCTTGTGTGGTGGCTGGCACTTTTTCTACATCACTGAAATGCAAGTAGATGAATGACAACATGCAGCAAAAAATGGAGATGGCTCTGAACCTGCGTCTGGAGATGCTCAGGACCAAAGTTTCAGTGGCCAGTATGAAAATACTTGTTGATCTTTCATTTCTATTTCATTTCTATTTGTTGATCTTTCATTGCTAGTCGTTTCTTCTAGGCTGAATACCAATGACATATTTCAACTTTCTAGTGTAAAAACTACTGAAAGGTAAAACCCATCTGTGTTTTATCAGCATTAATACACTGCTGGCTTCCACTCGTGAGGAGGCTGCTGTGGTCCAGGGCAGCCCCGGGCTGCGGGTGCGCAGGGGCACTGGGCACAGATCCTCCTGCCATCCGCCCCGTCACTTGGCCCACGAGCCTTGAGTTCACCCCAATGCCAAGTGCCAGGGCCAGCACTCGCCTTTATACAATGTAATAATGCACTTGGATTTTAGATAGGTAATAGGGTGAAAAACTTTGTTACTCTCCTTCCATTTGTTTTGAATGCTGAAGCAAATGAACTGTTATTGGATAAATAACAGTTTTGTGTTATTGCATGGAGCTCAGAGCATGCACCATTTATTTCTATGAAATACTGGCAACATTTTGTAAATGGAATAGAAATCATTTGTAGAAATTGTGCTACTACTATTATTAAAAAAAAAAAAAAATAAAACTGTCAGTATTTTTCCCAGAACTTACCATTCTTTTTAGGTTCATTTGCTTCAGAAACCCTTATCTGAGTAAAAAAAGATGTGCTGGCTTTAATATTTTGCAAAAGATTGTACAAGGAAATATGACAGACAGAAGGAGCTGTCTTGTACAGAAAAGCACAATGGAAAAATATAACAAATACAAGTTGTATAGTCATAGTGTAAATTTGACAGTCATTGAATAATTTCTTTTTTTCACTGAAATTGGTAAAAAAAAAAAAAAAAAAGAACTTCTTTCATAGCTAGTGTAACAAAGATATTTATAATGTAGTCAAGACAGGATACAGAAGCTTGGTAGTAGAAAGAAGGATTTCCAGCTGGCCATCCACAGCTGAGGATGGATTTGGCAGAATCCGTCAATCTTCATTGTTTTCCACAATATATAAGTTAGTGAAATATATACACAATAACATATGTATTTTTTGTATATGTAGGCATTATATATATATATAATCCATGTATATGGATATTAGATGTATGTTTATACACATAAAATGTGTTTATACACATTTATAAACATATACACATGTTTTTAATATCCAGGGAACTGAACAAACAGAATTAAAACAATGTAACTCTAGGGTTGTATGCAGCTGCTCTTAGTGTACAGGCATTTAATTGACAACTACGAACATTCAAGGTAAATACTTCCACTCTGATTAAAGTGAAGTATTTAACTATTTGTGCCAAAAATCCATTTTTTGCCCTTGATTATATAAATACACATCCCTCTGAGTAAAAGCATTCTTTCCAAAGCGAAATTTTAGATTCTTTCTCTGCATGTTGTAATCCACAGACTTTGAGAATTTTTAGATTTATTTTACCTTTTAAGAAAACTAATCCGCACATGTAGTCACAATTTTATTAGATTTTTCAATATACTGTATCTGAATTAGAATCTGTGTTATTGATAATATAAAACATTAAAATAGAGCAGCTAGGATATGAGTAAAAATTCAAAAAGGAAATGAACTTTATGGGAAAGCTACAATTAAAGAATATCAAAGCCCTGATCTGCATGCACAAAGGGAAGAAATCCAAATTTAAATCTTTTAACTCACAGTCTGCTGAAATCCAAACATAGAGGAGAAAATTAAAGTCTATTTATTCCAAATGTTAAACCAAGTGCCCTTATTTAATATTAGTCGAAATGTTAATTTTTTAAATGACATTCTTATTAGGATTATATTTTCCTCCCTTTTTTTTTTTCCAATGAAAACCAAGAATAAGATTCTTATTGATTTCATTTTCATACTTTTAAGTGATAAAGAACATTGTTCATAAATACAATTTCTAAAATAATGCTTTTATAAGATGGTTTTAGAAAAGAATGTAGCATGACATCGACACCTATTTTCTAATGCAAAGAATATATTTTCTTTTATTGTAGCTATGGCACCAGCACATTTAAAAATGCCTAAACTAAATTTTCCAAGTGAAAGTCCTCCTAAGACTCTTTTTGAATTCACTCATATGCCTGTTAATGAAGATTGCTAACTGCTGATATTTTCTAATGTCATTTGATTTGAGATCTGACAGAATTGTATCTAATTTTGCTCCATCAAATCCTAAACACTTTTTTACATTTCTTGACCCTGAGTAAAATTATTTTTATATTTATTTCTGTCAGACATACAATGAGACCCTATTTGCAGCAAAATATTTTTTTTTAATTGTTGGCTTAAATAAATTACCAATATGAATTTATTCAGCAAAGTATTTACCAAGATACATCTATCCTTTGCATTTACCAATTCTCTGGTCCTATTTATTTCACAATTATTTTAACACTAAGCTGTTTTTTTTTAGCATTTACAGAGTAGTAGCAAAATGCAAGTCATTTCTGCAGTAATGCCTGTTAGTAACAAATGTGGAATCCTTTTGTCACTCTTGTAGGCTCTTGCTTTGCCTATTGAAAGAGGAGGATCAATAACGACCCTTGAGAGGCAGATTACTCTTGAATCATGCTATTTCTGAGCTTGCTCAAAGACCATCTGCTTTAACCATCTCTTAGACCTGCTAGGGCACTGGCAGGTTGAGGTGATCTAATATGAAAATGCACATGCTACATTTTCTGGTTCATATATTAATAAGAATATTGATTAACAAATATGAAACCTACCTGAACCTGAAAGTTGATTTTATTTATTTACTGAAGTCATCACACTACACTTTTTGTTTAAATGCATATAAGGCCTATTTATATGATAAAAAACAACTATGCAGAGTCATGGGCATAAAACCTAATACTGTGATCTTGTAATGCTATTTAACATCTCGTTTGAGAGTTAGGAGATGTAAATATTCTTAATAGACAATATAATATTTGCATACATAGAATTATGTAGTCATGACAAAGAAACATAATACATAATAAAGCAATATATTGTTTCAGCAGATGAAAACATAAGATAACTACACAACATGCAGCTATCTTATGTTTAGTCATTAAGATGAGCCCACAAAAATATCACTAAGGAAAAAGAACCAACAAGATTTTTTCTTACAGAGAAATTATCTTGAACCTCATGAATATCTTATTTGACAAATGTCAAATGACCGAGAAGTTGATATGGACAAAAAGATAATCAAATACATTCTTAAACCTGAATTTATACATTCAAAGTGTGATAGAATGGCATAGATTCATGAATCCCTAAATAACTGAGCAAACGAAAGTGACACATTCTTTCTGGTATCTCATAAAATAGCAATATGTGCAAAAGTAGACGTTAATAATGTTCACTGATTTTGTTTACATATGTAATAGTGAGCTCTATGCAGAAATCAGCCCAGCACAACTTTAAATATATGAAATTTCTACTTTAATAAATAATAAAAATAAAAAATATATTAATTAATTAATATAATAATTAATAAAAACCAAATAATTTAATAATAATAAATAATTTAGTCAGGCATTTGCTAAAATAATCTTGTGACGCTAGGGCCTCTATAAGACCAATTCCATTGATTAGTAAGCTCCTTAATCAAGCCGCCAAATAGATGATGTTAAATGCAATTTGAAATTGAACCAGTGTCTAATCTCATGCTGATTATGAATCCATAAGCAAGTCATACAGTCAACAGAAGTCAACAGCCTTCAAGTTTTGTTATTCCGCAGTTCCCATGTGTGTAGGCAAGCTACTGTAAAATACCCTTAGCCATCCATATTGCTCCTGCCTCTCCTGTATTCTCCTTGAGACTTGCACTGAACATGTGTCCACTGAACATGTGTTAGCCAGCGATGAGCTTTCCTACTGTGGAATTCTCCAGAACAAAGTAGGGAAGATATCAGAAGATCCCTTAATCATTGAGACATGTTCTTCAGCCTCACACACCTGTGTTATATACTGACATGTCTGTTTGCTGTGGTGCAGAAAGGTCAGGCATGCCCCATAGTCCCTGCTAACTGACCAAGAAAAAGAACTGTACAGATTCCAGAAGTAACTCCTGTAACCCAATATTGTGAGATCCAGAAAACTGAAATTTTCCATACGCTCTGAATTTTTGTGGAAGCGGCATGCAGTGAGCGTGAGCACTAGCTCCTACTACCATCCCGGCTGAGAACCTAGCAGAGAATGATGCTGCTGCCTCCTTCCTTCAGCCTCCACCCTCCTTGCATAAAAAACAGCAGGCATGGATTTGGGGCAAGGGCGTGCATGCAGGGTTTGCCCCAGCAAGGAGTTGTGGTGTGGTGCTGGGTGTGCTAGGGCTCGGGCTGTGTTCTGCTGTGCACAGAAGGCACCAGCTCAGATGACTTCTTTGAGTGATATTAACTGAGCTATTTTGATGCTAGAAGAGGTTTAAATGGTGACTGTCACATGTATTGTTCAGCTTACTATGCTTTGTTTTACAGTTAGATTTTCTGTTCCACAGGTGTGTGAGCAATGGACACTAAAAATTTACCCAAAAGAAGTCATGGAGCAGGGAGTTTCTATTTTGTCTGTACAAGAGAATGGAGACCTGGTCCTTTACTGAAGCCCTGCAACACTGTAGTTATACAATAATTATCTTAGTAAAAATATCCAGAAAAAAAGCACTCAAATATAAAGGTGAAGATAGAATACATTACTCGTAAATGTAGCAATAAATATTTATGCCCCTGCAGCTCTTTAAACTGGAATCGAGATTAGGATATATTTTGCTATGCAAACTTTAAGACAATTTCGTCCCAAAAGCAAAAGTCAGCAGGTATTATAAAAATGTGAATATAGAAATTGAACAGTAATTGAACAGATTTCCTAGTTACTTTTCTTTACCAGTTTGGTCAAAAAGTCAGAAAGAAAGAAAGCTGTCAAAGACTAAAAAATTATCATCACTTGCTTAACTATAATCAAATATTAAAGGAGAGACATAAAGAAATGTTATTCAAACTTTTCTAATGCACTGGTAAGAAAACACTGCAAGTTTTAGAGAAAAAAACTGTGTGATGGAAGACAGAAAGTGGAAGAATTCATGTGTAGGACTGAAAAGCTTGACGTAACAGAAAATTTTTAGGTCAGTGATACTAAAAGGCCTCTCTTCTTCCAGAGAAGGTGCATAAGAAACTCAGTAGAATCAGCAGATGGAATATGTAGTCAGGCCAACATGTTAAAAAATTGCAGATTCTTGCAGGAAAGTCCAAATTAGTCGCTATTAGTTGCTATGCAATAATGAATTTGGTATATACATTTATTCTCCTCCCTCCCCCCCAAAAAAAGAGGAGAAAAATAACTTTTTTTTTGCATTAGAGTGGTTACTTTCACATTGAAGCAGACCATCCATTAATTTATTTTTAAAACCCCCCATAAAGGAAAAAAGAACACACTGTATTAGGTTTATGGTCATTTTGATTAAATTACTAGTTTCTAAAACTGGGAGGAAGCTGGGAATTTTTAATCTCCAGGCATCATTTATTCAGAAACAAAACAACACATTAAATTATCAATGTTCCTTTCCATGAAGGACCAAAGTTTCATTAAGGTGAATGTTTCTGTCAGACTAAAAGTGTGTGGGTTTGAAGAGATATGAAAAATAGATTTCAAGCAGCTAGCTTTCCACAGTAGCCTGCTTTAACATGTATTTAAACAGTTGTTTCACAGCTAAACAGTATGTTTGTAGCAACAGTAAAGAAGACTTAGCAAGGCTTTTTTTTCCATAGTTTTTTGTTCTTTGTCTTGTTTCTTTAAGCATTACCTTACAAAACTTTGATTTTCTTTTGCTAAGGAAGCACAATTAATGGCTCCACTTGAAAGAAAAGGTTTCCTTATAGCACTTTAAGTATAATGTATGTGTGGTTATTGATTCCTAGGGGTGTACAACAGTAGAAAATTGAGAGGTGTAATAGATCTCCTGCTGTATTGTGAATAATAGTAACGAAACTAAAGTCTTTAAAGATGGAACTATGACACTATGATTCAGACTAGTAAAAAAAAAAAAAAAATCTTTGTACAACAAAATCCATTACAAAATGTCACATGTAAATACAATGGGATAGAAATATTAGATATGACCCAAGACTTTAAGAAAATATGAGTATTGCAATGGAGATGTTTAGTTGCCTTAAACCATCATTTCAATTGCAGAATCTGACTCCTTCCTGAATACCAGTAACATCCTAGAGCACCTTAATTGATTCATATTTGGATCTCTGAATATTTGGAAAATAAAATAGTAGTAAAAATATGTAGTAATTGTCTGTATGACATCATATTGAAAAACACAGAGTATACAAGTATATAAAAATATATATGAGTTACCAAGACCTGACACTAAATATGTTATTAGAAGGTTATTAATCACACCAGATATCTGAAAAAATAAAAAGCCTCGCCCTTCATCTCTTCAAGAAGCTCTTCACAAACACAGGAAAAGAGACCATGCTTTCTTTCTGTTAATCACAGTTCCTCCAAAATGTTTTCTTCTAAAGACTGTATAAAAAGCATTCAAATTAGAAGAAAAGGCAACGCATTGACCATGCTATCACTATCTTAAAATGTCACTGGTGGCCACATACTAAACAGAGGAGTAAAAGAACATCGCATTTCAAGATCTCAGTGGAAAATACTATAAGGTGTCTAGGCAGCTACACAATAGTGCTTTCTGAATCATTTCAGCAAAGAAAGCAGAGATAGTGAAAAATTTGCTTAATGTATATTACTGGATTTTCAACA
The DNA here is from genome assembly GCA_013398735.1 of Nothocercus julius. Taxonomy (NCBI): domain Eukaryota; kingdom Metazoa; phylum Chordata; class Aves; order Tinamiformes; family Tinamidae; genus Nothocercus; species Nothocercus julius. The sequence continues at coordinate 2,694,453 of VZSV01000095.1, read as the reverse complement.
ATACTCCGAGGTTAACATGTAATCATGGGTGTAAGTTGAAACACAGGCAGTTCCATCTCCATGTGAGGCAGAACTTCTTTGCTGTGAGGGTGCCAGAGCCCTGGCACAGGCTGCCCAGAGAGGCTGTGCAGGCTCCTTCTCTGCAGATCTGCCAAACCCGCCTGGCTGCCGCCCTGTGCCCCGTGCTCTGGGTGTCCCTGCTGGAGCAGGGGGGCTGCACTAGGTGATCTCCAGGGGTCCCTTCCCACCTCAACCATTGTGTGGTTCTGTGATATAAATGGGTATAAATGATGAAGGAAAGTTAACAAAGGGGAAATTAAATCTTCAAGCATTTTTTAAAATCAAGATTATTGTATTACAATACCAAAATATACCCTGAACCAATATCTGTGTTCCTGTATAAAATGCATCTCTTATTTTGTACTCAGAATTGTTTGGTTGAATTTTCTACGTGGCAGTAATTTATGAATAAAATATTGAGAAACACTGTCTTTGCAAATTAAATAGGGATGTTAGTCTCTATTACGGCAATGGAAATTAATGTTGTTTCTTAAATGACATTCCAAGAATGGTAAGCAGTTCAAGGTCTCTCACTCTCCTCAAAATAGAAATTTCTGAGAAATTTCAGACCTATTCTCACTAGGCCTTACTAACAAATGCTTTTAATGGCAAAGCCTAGATTAGTCCGGCTGCCCACAATACACCTAGTGTACTTGAAAGGTTTTTCCTTCGAGAATTCAAGTTAGAATTAATTAATAAAATGAAAAAAAAAATAGGCAGTGAAAGATGTAATGCTGATGTAGTAATTTTCAGCTTTCAGCTGCCATGCCACAAATCCCAATTCAAACATGTGTAGAGATAAAAATTAATATTTTGGGACAAAAAGTATAAGAAACATTCACAAAAAGACCTGTGTAAAGCTTCAAGGACAAGAAATAATGAATAATTTTAATATGTGGAAGAAAGTCCACAAAGCAATAGCTTTCTGAGAAAATAAGGTAAAATGATGGTATTATACATTAAGACTATTTCAGATTTTTCACCAAAAGTTTTTTATTATACGCTTAAAGTCACTAGAGATGGATAACAGCATCTAATCTGGCTTTCTTCAGAAAAGCCACCAAATTTCATCTGGCTTCATCCAGAGATTTGAAATCAAGTTTTGATTTAGAAATTGCTGAAATTCTGTGTCTACTATATGTTCAAGAAAAGCAAATGCTATTTTTCTCAGAAAACTGTTACTTCAATAACATTTTTACCCTCCAAAACTCTTTTGTATTTATGTACAAAAAGCAAAGCCATCAAGAAATGACTATAAATAATAGCTTATAAAGTAATAGCTGAGCTGAAATTATAACAGCTAGCTTTGAAAGTGTACTTTCACATGCAGCAGCTCTGGGTAAAATGAACACTTCATAGTTGAATAAAGCTTTATTTTGAATTAAGTTTAGAACAAATTGAATTTTATGGAGCACTTCAGAAGCAGTAATGATACTGCAATAACGTCTATGACAACCTTCATGGTCAGAATCAAAATTCTTTTCAACTGCTAAATGTATCTCTATTATTTACTGGTTTCTTGGCTTGACCTTTCTACAAGTAAAGCGATCAGCACGGTACCTGCAAGTTCTTTGGTGAATAAGTGGCTACATTTTCTGAAGTTTCTGATACTGGAAATAAAGCACCATAAACACTAAATCTTCCTTTCTCTTAAATGATGTAAATTATTCATGGATTATTTTAGGGATTCTATACAAAAATTAGGTATGGGATACTCTAATGAATAATTAACTTGCTATCAGTTAGGAAGAAATCCACTGTCCAAAGAAGAGAATGCAAGCAACTATACAAAGAAGAAAAATTTCTACCAAATTTCCTACAACCTCTTGCATAGCTCCACAAGTTAAATTTATCCTCAAAACTATGTATAAAATCTGTAGAGGCAGGTGGAAATTTATACAATGAGGTTTTCAAAGTTTGCTTGAGTGTTTAAAATATAATCTATGTCTTAACTGACATAGGCAATATTATGTTTTTTAGCATTTGCAAAGAGCATGGGCATTTTCAATAAATGCTGAAGACTGCAGCAGTAGAGTAATATATAAACTAAAACCAGTAATTTCTCTAATTTCATATTCTACATAGTCCAGTGTTTTCACACTTCCTAAAGTATATCTTTGTGATAATAAATGTAATTATAGGATCACTTTCCATGCCAGAGTTTCCACTAATGAGGAAACACGGAAAAGTCAGTATGTTAACCAGAAACAAAAAGAAGGTCTTGGAATGCCACTTATCATATGAGTCTTAATAACACAGGAAGATTTTGCAAGGGTTGGATAATATGATTAAGGAGGATGGGAAGAAATCTGTGTACAAACCAGGATACTCTGCAACATGGCTTAGACTCAGTATAGTATTAACTATGCATAAAGCTTTATTTGAAGTACAAACATTGGGAAAAAGCTCTAAAGATCATATTTAGGGAATTTTTTTTGAGAGAAAGTTCTGGGAAACAGGGAGATCTGTTGAAGGAAATCATAGCAGATGTCATTTAGACCTGCACATTGCAACAGCAATGCATATTTTATACAGTCGCTTATGGAGGGACCTGAATTTTTTAAATACTGCAAATTGCAAATATATATTTTTAATTACACAGAATCAAAGTAATTTCAAAATACCATTCATTTGAAAGAAGACCTGCTATGGATTCATTTTTTTATAGAACTATTACTTTCATAAAAGAGCAAGGAAACATTTGGTGGACATTCTTGTTTTTCAAAAGTTCAGCTGAACCAAGAAGTGTGACAGATGAAATATCATTAGATGGGTTGTATGAGAACTGCAGACCAAGATTCTTCTCTATTACCATTATGTGGTTACGTATAAAACTAGCTATACAAGTGAAGTTCTCCCAACAAGTCAAACAGTCCATCTCAATTTCTCCTTCAGTTTAAACTGAATATTACTCTTCCCTTTCAAATAGAAAGTGCTTCATGGGATTGCTCTCAGCAACTGTAGCTGAAATTTTCACATCATTGGTATGTAATTTGCTACGAAGGCTATTAAATAAGATCTTATTCAGATTTTTATAATGGAAAGTTGTACTGTCTGCATATATCCATATCCATATTCATATCCTTATCTATATCTGATCTATATCTGTATCTATCTATCTATCTATCTATCTATCTATCTATCTATCTAAAATGGAAGATTGTTTCCAATAAGTGAATGGATCATAAATTTCTGCTGTGTCTTATTGTGGCTCGGGGAGTACTTCGATGAACACTCACAAGCTACGTGCTTCAGAGAAGTGTGCTACCTTAACCAACACATCTCTACCAAGCTTGGTATTTGTTATAGGCCTAATCACATACTTGCTTAATCAGGGGACCAATTTACTGTCATCATTTTATGTTTAGATATAATCATGAATATGTGGCATACTGTTAGAATCAGTGTGAGAAAACGGATATGAAAGAAAATATGAATTCTCATGGGCCAACAGACACTGAGTGACAGGAATACAGATATAACTCCAAAGCCTGCATTCAGTACCCTTTTTGGCACCCATTTCTCTTCATACGTAGTACAATCAATTCGTAAAACCTTCCAGTGACCATTGACTGGGGAATCTAGAGTAAAACCAGATTTAAATGTTGCAGCTGTCTAACTCATTTTGTCTGGCTTAAATGGCTAATTGTGTGAACATTATCTAAATTTTTATTCAAATGCATTTATTGTTTGAAAATAATCCACTAATTCTCTGCTGTATCTCTTCTTACCAAACTCTTTCTTATTATTACTTAATTGGATTTCCAGGTTTTAGCTTTAAAAATCCTCACAGGAAACTCAGATAACATTGTTCACATTGTGTTAATGATCATGTCATGCTTTGTTCATTAAATGACGTAAATGTTTTTAGTCTCGCAAACACTTTTTCTTTTCTTTTTTCCCTTTCCTTTCCTTTCCTTTCCTTTCCTTTCCTTTCCTTTCCTTTCCTTTCCTTTCCTTTCCTTTCCTTTCCTTTCCTTTCCTTTCCTTTCCTTT
>VZSV01000095.1:2648939-2682136 GCA_013398735.1 Nothocercus julius | reverse complement strand
TTTTTTTTTTTTTTTTTTTTGAGCGATTGCAGTGCATACATAGCAATCCTTGAACCACCAGTCAAGCTCTGTAGTACAGCCTGTTGCAACTCCTCAAAATGTTTCCAACATTAATTTGCAAATGGCCGGAATACATTTGCCGTGCACATCTCACAGTTTTCTTTACTCTTCCTCCATTATCCTACTTCATTTTAGGGCACATTTTCTGATGGGGAAGATTTTCCTTCCTGTGACAATAAAGAAAATATATTGTTCCATGTATTATATCAGGTATCATACCACTTGCCTCAGTGTTTACTGGCCAGTTCTGTCCTCAGGCCTCCCAGGTGTCCCTGAGCTAGCAGCAGAGGCTGTGGGAGTGAAGCATAACCACAGTAGAGGAAGGTAGGACACTAAGCAAATCAGACACAAAAGTCCAAAGAACCACTGGCTGCATGCAAAGGTGCTGAGAAACTTGGTCAATGTCATAGAGAAGCCTTTCTCATCTTTGAAAGGTCATGGCAGTAAGGAGAGGTTCCAGATGATTTGGAAAAAGTAAATATATTCACCATCAAGAAAGGCAGGAAGAAGGATCCAGGGAACTGCAGGCTGGTCAGGGCTGGGAAAGTCATGGAAATTACCTTCCTCCCAGAAGCCATTTCCAGCCACGTAAAGGACAAGGTGATTGGGAACAGGCAGCATAGATCTGCCAAAGGCAAATGGCATCTTGCCTTGTGTGATGAGATGACACGCTTCATGGATGAGAGGGGAGTAGTGGGAATGCTGCTTACTTTGTCTGGTGAAACTGGTGAAATGCAGCTTGAATAAATGGATTATAAAGAGGGCAGAAAATTGCTGGACTCACTGCCCCAGAGATTTGTGACCAAATGACACAAAATCCAATTGGCGTCTTATTACCAGTGGTGCTTCTTAGGAGTTGATGCAGAGTCTGATATTTCATTATGTATTAATGACCTTGATGACGGCATAGAGTGCACTCTCGTGCTAATTCGTGGTCTATATGAAATTAAGCAGAGTGGTCCATATGTTGGAGGCAGAGTTCCTATTCTGAGTGACCTTGATAGCCTGGAAAAATGGGCTGACAGAAACCTCCAAAAGCAGACAGAGATAAAGGATGTGCTATGGCTGACTGGGCATAAGGCAGCTTTGCAGAGCGGAGCTTTGTTCGAGTGGAGGCCTACCAAGATGGTCACACATGGCATACGAGGACTGGCTGAAAGAGCTGCACCTGCTCAGGCTCAAGGTGGGAAAGCTCATGGAGACTTTATTGTTCTCTACAATCACCTAATGGGAGGGGAGAAGATGGAGCAAGATTCTTCTTGGAGATACACAGTGGTAGGACAAGCGGGAACAGCTACAACTCTCAAGGAGGGAAATTCCAACTTGGTATTAAGAAAGAAAAACAACACTGAGGATAGAAAAATACTGGAGTAGGTTTTCTCCCTATAGGGCTATTCAGAACTTGAGTGGACAAGGTCCTGAACAACTTGAAATTGTTGAGCAGGAGGTTGGGCCAGGTGTCCTTCAGCAGGCCCAACCTACATTATTCTGCTATTCTCTGAATAACTTTAACTAGTTTTCATAGGTGGAATCACATCTCATTTCTGGAGGCAATGAGACACATCTAAAATATACGCAGTAAAATTTTTCTGTCAAAGAATGTACAGAACAGATGACTCATATACTATAAAAGTTTATTAGCACATCTGGGTGTCTGCAATCTTTCTTACTTCCATCATTTCTGAGTAAAAGTCCAGATAATGCTGACAATAAATGACACAATGTAGAAGGATTATATCATCAGGTATCCAGATGATCATTGGAACATCTGGTTTCTGGTCTTTCTAATGAGAAATACTATATTACTAATATGTAATTTTATATATGATTTGTATGTGAAAATAATGGGCCCTAAGTTAAAAAAAAAAAGTTTAAAATCATTTAGTAAATTGTTTCCTCAGTTACCCTTGGAATGTTTTATAATGAAAGAATGAGTTAAATAAGTTAAAATTATACAAATCTTCTGCTAATATAAATATTGCATAAGGCTAATTTTTCTACACTGATAATTAATTAAAGTTACCACTGGGACAGAGACCCTGTATATATATAGGATGTATAACTGTGTATATGCCAAAATTATTAAATAAGCTGATTACTGATTCTAATCTGTTAACTAGGAAAAGTAGAAAATTAAGAAATGTAGGTGGAAATACCACATCTAACTCCATTCTGTTGCTGCATGGTAATCTTCAGCCTGCGAGGCTGCAGAGTAGAATAAAACCTCCGCAAAAGTGTATATCCCAAAAGCATACTACTGCTGCATAATCAGAATCAACCTAAAGATTAATTCTCATGATTTCTTATATTTATCCAACAAAAGGTCTAAAAATATAAAGCATGAGAGCTCCCTATTCCTTATAGTTTTATCAGTTCTTATAATATTGAATAAAAGATCAAATATCAAACAACAAGCCCTATTAATCTTCATAAGATAATATTTTAATAATATAATAATATAACAATTTTAATAATATAGGAATTTGTAAACCATAATGGCATCCAAAACCTTATAAAACTGAACTCACATCAGCCAAAAGTCACTAAATCCTTTTTTAAACTTCCTTTAAGTGAGCTTTCATGCTGAATAGCTAAATAGAACACATTCACTTCTAAACACAAAATATGAGTTCAGACTTAGCATTTCTTAAAGTTACTTAAATTCATTTAACCTTAAACCTGATAGTTAAATTCTTCAAAAGTCATAATCTATACTCTTTCATGACTTTATTAGCAATGAAAATAAATATTATTATAAAACTGCAACTACCCTGTTCATAAATCCGCTTTTTTTTTTTCTTTTTCATAATAACAGCTTCTTAAACATATACTTACTGAGTATATTTCTGAAAAAGAAAAGTTAAATGTATTAACCTGAGACCACTGAGCTAGTTCTATACAGTACAGGTCAGCTGTGTAGGGCACGGCCCCCCGATGCTGCGTTGTGCAAGACATGCTTGCCCAGCCATATGAGATCCAGACACAGTTCAGCCACAGTGCTGAGCCCAAACAAATGATCCAAGACAGACCCCACAGAGATCTAAAGTTGCCCGTGAGCAGTGATTCTCATGGCTTCCCACCCTGTAGTTTTGCGGCACTTTCCAATTCAGATGCAGCATCTTTTGAATATATTGTTTCTAGACTTAGCATGGGTTACTGACTACACATAAGGCAATGCTCTAGGGGATGCCTCAAAGTTATATTCAGTTACACTCACACTAAGTGGCCTTTACGGCACCTAACACCTGGAAAATGCAGTGCAAAGAACCCCTCAGTCAGCACAGCTGGATGCAGTTAACATCAGTGTTTCTCACCTATATTCTGCAAGCCATCTGTTACCGCTGCTAACAAAGGACTGTACTCATTTTAGGTTACTATGCTCTTACAGGAAATGATGTGCTTATGTAGCAAGTGCTGAAAAATCTCTGAAACTTAGGAGGTTTTCCTCTAATAACAATATTTCTATAAATTGTAAAAATTTTGAAGAGGGAAGTTATGAAGTTGGGAATGTTATCTCATTCTGTCCTTTTATTTTCAGTTTGTGGATTTGATATTGAAATTTGAGATACCTATATTTTGTCAGTAATAACTTGAAACATACGGCAGAGACAATAAACCCCATGGTCTCATGTTAAATAAGAGAAGTGTTTCTTCTGGTAGAGGTGAGACTTAGCGGAATAAAACCTTCAATAAAACAGAATGAAATTATTTTGACATGAAGTGTATTAGAGCTATTGGTCCTGCTTTCTTAAGGATTTCTTTGGTTGTATCTAACTGCTGTAAGTACAGGACATATTCCAAAAAGTAAATTAACAATGCTATTGCTCTGTTGCCTCATGAGGCACACTAAATCAACTGTAAGAGTATATCTTGTAAGCTTTTTTCCATACTGTACCTTTTCATCCAAAGCCTTGTGGTGCTCAAACAGAGATTTCAGAGCTTTGAGGACCTCAACTTCACTGGAAACCCCTGAGGGAGACTGTGCTTGCCGCTTCACCACTGTCATCCTCAGAGACCTTTCGTGTCTTGAGACAAGGCACTCCAAATGCTCCAGTAACAGCTATTGGATTTAATATAGAAGGTCATTAATTTGAGTGCACCTAAATACCATGGAAAATCTAACTACAAAGTAACAGTACCAAACGGCAATGCTCTTGGCAACCTTGCTATGGAAGAGATTGCTGGAATTGCTGCCAACATTTCATGATTCTGAATCAGATGGAATAAGTAGAAAAATAGACAATAAACTCATCATTTCATTTGAAACTCTGCTATAAACAGTGAGTACAACAAAAACAACAACAAAAATTCAGTACAGAGTCACTATTTAATTAAATTAAATACATATTTACTATATTAGTCATAGTAATTGATTAACATCAACAGCCAAATAACAAACAAAACAAATCTAAAACATTATGTAAAAATGCTAAAGTAGTTTATAATTTATTCTGCCTACCTGTAATATATTTTTAATTTATGCTGAAAGTCACTTAACATTGGATGTAAAAATAAACAGAAAATTTAATTAAAATTTTAAGGTAGTATGTATTCTAAATGCCATGGCTAATGGTGTTTTTCACTGGCATATTCTCTGATATCTGTGTTGTATTACAAAAAAGATGGAAAACAAAAAGGTCCATAAGCAGCATTTTAAAGACAAGTATAAGTAACATTTTATATGTGATAATTATTTTTTATTATTACTCTAAGTAGCTTAAGAAAATACTGAAAGAATATATTAGAAAATATACCATTTATCTATAATTTTATATGTCCATCATTGCTGTTCTTAGCGTCTGAACATACATGAGCATTGGCTAGCTGTAAGGCTAAAGCAGAGTAGCGAAAATCACAGAGCATGACAAATGTATTGTAATAACAATGCACAATTTTAACTGAATCATTGAACTGGAAATTTGAAAGTTAAATAGGTAATTATTTATCATTGCTTGATATGGTTCTTAGTATAGATACTATACGAAAAGACATATATTTATCTTTAATGCATAGTTATTCTCGGTCACATAATGATATTTGTTGATATAAGAACTAAAAATCATGGAAGAGCAAACCCAGGCTGTAATCACACTGTAATTGCAATATACAACTATTACACTAGGAATGACTTGGGCATAAGGTTATCTATGCTTCAGTCATGGTTCCTGCATCTGGACTTGCACCTGGTTATTAGTTTACAATAATTCTATTATTCAGAAAAAAAAAAAAAAAAACAGTGAATATATACACAATAACTGTTAATACATTAGGAATTGTAATGAGTCCATGCAGCTGAAGAAAGGAAGAATGCATTTTTGTCATTTTTCAATTCAAGTGATAGCCCAAATTTATCAAGAGCGAATGAGCATGAAGATGCATGAGCTTTGTCATCTGTTCCCTGTAGGATTGAAGGCAGATGTTGAAGGAATTTTAGTAATTTGAGGCAGGCTAGATCAATAGGCACGTCTGAAGTAGCATGTTCTTGATAAAGGCATCAGGAAGTTGTTACTGGAATTTCTGAATTAGGTTCTACATTCATTCATCTTATTGCCTTTTTCTAGGCCGCAGAGAAACACATATTTAAAAGTCTGCATATATTTCCCAGTAGATATTAAATATGTCTTCAAGCATAAAAGTTTGTATTGCCTATATGACTGGAAAAAGAAAGATGAGCTAACATCACAGCAAAGTGTCGCGGTGCTCATGGGCAATTACTACATTACTTGTTTTCATGCTGTGCTTTTTCTTATTGTTCCTATTCACCCACACTACTTGGATAATGCTTGTTCATTTTTCTGGAAGTTACCTCTGAAGACTAGATTCTTCCTTTACTGTCAATGCTACGATTGCTCGAGAAGGCATGATGACAGAGTTTTCTGGCTAATAGCAATGTTTCCTTTTTGCCTTTGAGCAAAAGTCAACTCTCTTTATAAAATCTGAGACGCCAGTTGGGAAAGCCGTGCTAACTGACCCAGCACTCCCAGTGCTATGTTATTCCTTGCTGTGCTGAGAGGGAAGACCAATGCATGTGTTTGAACACCCAACTTGGACTGAGTACCTGACGTCAAATTCTTGGTCCCTACTCTACTGAAATATTACTATTATTTTAGCCTTCTTTACCTCAATTATATTTGTATTAAAAAAGGGAAATAGATCATCCTCGTATCCCTGAGAATGACAAATCTAACTACACTTACAGAGCTATGTTCAGCTACAACAATGTTGGGAAGGGGTATAAAAATACATAAAATTGACTTTGAATATACTGTGGTGTCCAAGCAACATTTAATATAAACACCTGAAAGAAATCACAATATCTGTCCTATGAGCATGATGAGGACTTTCTCCTTCCTGAATTACTATCCCAGATATTTGTGAGAAGATCACCGCAAGATATCCTATCAAAATGACATTGTAGAAATGTTAGTATATGATTTACATTACAAAAATGTGTTAGGAACAGCATTAGGTATTTCTGCATGGTTGTTTCTTAGCCAAATCGAATGAAGGTTTCTGGACTCTTCACGAGCACAGGGAGGTATTTAAAAAACAGCAGTTAAAACTGCTGAACATTTCTCTAGTATACATTTTGTGAATGAATGTTAGTTAGGGCAAAATCCACAAATCCACAAGAAAAAAAATAGAATATTCTTATATTTCTCAAAGTACTTTTGCAAATGATTGATTTCTGTGAAATAGAAATGCAAAGTTAAATATAACAAGTTAACAAGTAAACTACATGTGTGTTGGTTAGCAGTGTTGTTTGATAACCGCTGTATTATTGTCTACTATGATCACCACCTGGACACACTTTTATCTATGAAAAATGAAAGAAGTTAAAAACATTCTTTTTTAGGAATCATGACTCAGTAAGTTGAAATTAGTGCAACTTATTAGTGCAAATTTGTGCTATTACAGGATCTGGGTTGCAATTAATGTAAAATATATTTAGTTGCAAAAAAAAATCTTGCAAAAATGTTTTGCAAAAAAAAATCACAACAAGACAGTAAGAGGAAGTATATAATCAGGAGAGAGTGATGGAGAGAAGAGGCATAGCATTGCAAATATAGGGAAAAATATAGAAGAAAATGGATTTTCTGAAATGATCCAGGATTATCTTAAGGGATCCCCTAGGGGTACAGGGCAATCCATGGAAAAGACAATGCTCTTTCCAGGCCCAGCTTAAAACTTTCCACTAGCACAGGCAAAACTGAATTTCCCTTCATTTTACATTTAGAGTACGCGTTGTTCAGGGAACCTCCATCTCTGTCTGCAAGCAAAGACGCCATGATAAATACATAGATATAATGTTGTAGATTACACCTCAAAACAATTATATGCTTTTCTTCAGCATTGACGCAACAGTGGCGGAAGTCAATTTGCACCAATGATAATTTAGGGCGACCTTAAATAGCTAGAAGTGAGAAAATTAAAGTTACAGACTAATTGCAGTTCATGTCCTGTGTCTGCCTATTCGTACATGCAAGGCAGAAGAGAAAGCAGTGGGAACCTAAAATCTGAATGAAAAAAATATGTATCTAAAGTAGAAGTAGGAAAGAATAGGTAATAATTAGGATAATGATACAAAGTGATAGAAATAAAGATATTCATTTGAATAATTAATGTAACAGTTAATACAGTATCTGAAAATAGAGGTATGGAATATTATCATCTCTTGTTAGTGGTTTATATGATAAAAGTTCTTGAAAGAAAAAACACAAGACTACAAAAGATAAAACATAATACTGAGGCAAAAGTTATGTAATATAAATGTAAATCTGTATGTAAATTATTCACTAATTTACATTAATAAATGAAGGACTTTACAGAATTTTAGGATAGGGTTCTTTTTATGAGTATGCTCTTTTCAGATTATAAGAACTCATATCATCTTGTTAAATAAAAAAAACAGAGAGCCTTATTTAGTTTCAACAACTCTAAAATTATGTAATCAAAAGGATCCCTAAGAAAAGAGCTAAAAAGGCATAGTAACTATAATTTCAAATATATTCTTTGAGTTTTGTAATAGAATAAAATGGTAATTTAGTCATAAAATTTAAGTATAAAATTATGGTGTATGAATGTCATGAAACTGCAGAGCCTAATTGAAGAAGTTTCATAGACCATTGATTAATGAATTGAGACAATAAAAGAGGAATAAAATTGAATCTATGTCAGCTACATTCCCTTTAATGCTTCAGCTACTGTGGTATAGAGTAAAAGACAAATGCCAACACTGTTTTTATTACTGCTGTTTGATTCATGAACACTGAGTTTCATCTTTCCTGTTCCTAAAAATCTTTGAAGTAGAATACTTCAGAGCAGTTTAAATAACATGTTAAGCTATATACAAGATGTATACAGAGGTGCTCGATTTTTTTTTGTCACAAAACAAACAAAAAAACAACCAAAATCTGTGCAAGTATTTTGAACTTGTAAGGTATCAAGTAGGTAGATAGGCAGCTTCATCTCCTTTTAGGAATTCATGTCATACATTCTACTTTAGATTTCTAAAGTCTGGCACCTTGACTTTCTATCTGGGCAGATGGAAGAGAGGCAAAGACACCCCTTTCAGATCTTCTGTCATGGATTTTGTTAGATTTTCAACAGAAAGCAGATTAGCTAACTGCAGAATTATGTTATTTGAGCAATTTGAAGTTGCTATGAGTTTAGTGGGAGAAGGAAAACAGGAAGAATTACCCAGATTGTTGAAAAAAAGGACATATGCATATGAGAAAACACCCTTGGTGGTCAACATCTCTGAGATCTATTCTTATGTCCATCTCCAGACCAATGCTTGTCTGAACTGGGACCACAACTTTTTTTTCACTCTTTTCCACAACCCATAATGCCTCCTGTTCTCTTTTATTTCTTGGCTTTGCCCAGGCACCTCTACATGTAATTTATTTTGTTCTGAAAACTGTTCTGCACACTGCCACAAAATTTTCGAAAGGCATCATCACAGATTCTTCTTCCCAAACACAATAGCATCTTTTGATCTAAGTAGAACACAGCAAATTTAAAGATGAAATCTTATCCTCACCCAGCTCAAAGGCAAATAATGTTGACTTCAGGGATCACAGTGGCTGCATGTAGACTAACCAGCAGACTCGCTGGGATTCACCCTGCACACCTTGCACCTCATTCCAATCACAACCAAGGAATAACTGGAAGATGGGTTGTTTATAACCTGGCTTCTGACTTGATAAGAGAGGAGAATATGTGCAGGCTCTTTATGCAAACCCTGGTGTGCTAGAAGGCTTCATTAGCCCCTTGTTTTATAAACCACTTAAACTGAATATACTTACTGGTTTACATACAAAATCTGCTATTTTATCTGCTAATATATCTTGCAAAAATTACTACTCACTTTCCTGCAGGAGTACAGTATGGTAAGTACATATTAAGACTTAGATCCTTACAAGTCTGATGTACTTACTAAAAGGCTGGGATTTTGTCATTGTCTTTACTATTTATGCAAAAGAAGTACTAAATATACAGATATAAGTATATTATTTCTGCTTTATACCTACATGATATCCATAAAAGTTCTTCTATATACTTACTCTTGTGTTGTTTCTTTCAGCTTTCAGTTCTGAAATCTCCTCCTCTTTTTCAAGTAGCTGTTCCCTACATGCATTTAATTCTTTTGTCAGTGCAGCAAATTCCTAAAAAAAGATTAAATATGAAGTTAGTCAAGACATAACATTAAAATAATTGGGTCTATATGCATTCTAGTGGATTTAAAAAGTATCTTAAAATCATCAACACAAGCTAAAATAGCAAATATAAATATCAGCATCTATCAAAACATTCAAAATTATGCTTTTTTGTCCACTGAAAAAGTGGACATATTTAAGGAAAAGTACCTATGAAAAAATCTAACCTATATTTATAAATTAAACAAGGTTCAAGGATTTAGCCATAAATTTCCAGCATGAATTGCAGTGTGAAGAATATCATTTTTTGCCTATTTCATAGCAACAGAGACACCATAACTCACATGTAGCAAGGTTCAATGCAACATATTCTCTTATCAAGCTTTCCTGCCTCTCTTTAAGACAGCTACAACAATAATACAGTATAGGAATAAAAAGGCAAGGAATTCATAGATCAACATCTATTTAATAAAGAAATAAAAATAAATAAATATTAGGTGCATTGTGAATCTCAGTATATGAAATATTTTTACTTGCTATTTTAATTAAAATATTAAAAACTTAAAATTATTGCTAAATTTTATTCAAATATTAAAATGTATCTAGGTGTTATATTAAAAGGCTGTGGTGATGTTACAGCAATATCTATATTTGTTATTTTGTAATGAATTCCCTACAAAATAAGGACATAAAGTGAAGCAGGATTTTAAATACTTGCTCTCTTATGTTTTACAGCTGCAGCTATTTTTTTTTAAACTGATCTTTGAGTTGTCAAATTTTCTATTACAAGGTCCAGATTTTCTTGCTCTGTTGCCCTTCAAAAGCATGCATAAAGGTTTGACTGCACAAATGGCAGTCAGAGATTTTCGATTCATTACAGTAAGAAAAAGGTCTCACTTCATATATGCTTACTTTTGACAAGCATAGCATGTATTAAACAGCATGGGTTAATTTTATCCATTACAGTGAATAGTTACTCTACCTTTCATGAAAATAGTGAGGCTAAGGACGAAGCCTTTGAAATTTCTGATTGTGTCTTGAAGAAAAACATGCGTAGATGAAGAACACTGACACTTCACAAAGATATATATATACATATAAATATAATTTTAGTTTGACCAAGACAGTAGTCCTCTAGAGCACTTAAAAGTAGCCAGAATTAAGCTGAAGATATTCTTAATTCCCCAGAAAAGGGGAATTTAAAAACAAACAAACAAACAAACAAACACCCCCCAAAAAAAAACTAGCCCCAGGAGTCTATCTGGTCAGGCAGTAAGATGAAGCTGACACTAAATCTACCCATTTAAGACAAAGCCTGGCAATGATCTCAAAAGGTCTCCTGTCTCCCCTCAAGTTGCTGAAAACAGCTTTTATCCAAATTATAGTGTTGTCCAGGCCTAACACAGAAATCTGGGTGACCTGAGAATTTAATGGTGTTAGATATAGCTCATTCTATTTTAAGTAGTTTCCTAAATACTTACTGCTTTATTGTATGACTAATAACACCAAAACATATTCAGATTAGAGTCCATATAGTATCCTGATGATTTGTAAGTAAATACTTTTGAACTTTTAAGCATTCAGAACTTAATTCACTTAAGTGTCTCCATACAGATCTTCTGGTTGTATTGAAATGCTGTTCTGATATTTTCAGTGGATTTCATTTTACAGATTAGCTATTGATACATGAGCCAGCTAATGATTTGTGCAATACCTCCTAGTCAGTCATTTCATTTTACAGCTCCAAAATCAAGAATTTGTAAAACCACATAGCATACTCGAATATCATATCCCTACAATTATTTCTTAAAGCTGTACATAATTTTTAAAAATCTCCTCTCATTTTTCAAAAGTATTAGCAAAACTTTTGCCTATAGATCTTATCTATGATTCAGAAACTCTCGTTAGTATTATTTTGCTTGGAATTTCATTTATAAAACTCCTGTACTTTAGGCTACAAATAATGTTACATACCAAATGAAAATACCATATTTAATAGTAAGTCAGCAATCTCTGGTCAGATTGGATGAGATCTTTAAAACAGGGCGCACATATTCTTTGCGCACATATTCTTTGTTGGTATCTTCCTGAAGATAAAGTTTATAGCTCTACAGGACAGAGGTTTATAGTGCTTTCAAAATCTCTTAAAATAAACTTTCCGGATAATAAAACTGGTATTTTACTATATCATTTGTTATTTTCTTTTTCTCCATATAATTCTTTCCGTTGGCTATAAAGAGACTTTTGATATATGCTTGGCCATCCATGTGGGTGACACTTGGTGAAAAGGACAACAAGTATCACCTGGTGACTTACGGTTCCTGTTACTAACTGCAGCAAGGCAAAAGCAGGCTGGTAACATGCTTTTGTTGGTTGGTTTGGAGATGGAGAAAGCCATAAGTTTCTCAGATTGTATGTACCTTGGTGTGCCAAGGCAAGCTCATTGCAGCAGTACAGTTCCCAGTGCTTTAGTCAATATTTTCTCAAGTAACCAAGTAATAGAAACTTGTTGAACAGCATGGAACTTACTTTTAGGGAAATTTTGTTTGCTCATCAGCTTAATTTTTCCCTTGCTTGTTAATAAATCATTACTCAGAAGTCTGCACCTAGAAGGTCCCCTGCACTGTCTGCTCTGCCTCTAAATATCTTAGGCTTATATTCATAGCAACCATTAGTCTCTAGCTTGGCTGAGCTAAACGTATCCTGTGTCTTAGACCTTTCCACATAATTTACTGACTTAGAACCTCCAAGTCATTTAATTATTCACTTGCTGCTGTGCTCTGAAATCTTCCTGTGTGGCTAACACATGTGCAGTCCGAGCAGTCACCTCTTCCTGATCTGGAGCTCAAGTGACAAAATCACTCTTCATCTGACGTACTAGAGAAGGCCTCATTGTCAGAAGACTTCTTTGGATTGAAAGGTGACAAAGGGAATTTTTTTTCTTGGTGTATATACCCTAAGCCTCCACAGAGAAAGTCCCACAGTATAACTGAATTTCCCCTGGAGCTTTACAACTGATTGTGTGTGTCATGTCTACTTTGACAAATTAATAACAGATAAAACCTCACAACTTCAGTTCATGCTTTCAAAAGCTACAGGTAAGACTCATTTTAAATACACCCTTTCAGTCTAAGATATCCCAAAATATGACTGTGTAATGCTCTGAAGAGCATGTTTTTCCCACAGGTCGGAAGCAAAGCAAAACATACTTCTGTTTTACCCTTTTAGGTAATAATATGTGATGATAATGACCTCAGCTCTGGCAAATCCCTCCTATATCTACAGGAAAAAAGGGAGTACTGTCAGCTGGAATTACTGTTTGCAGCAGAAATCCTGCATGGTCAGTCATACTTTAGGAGCCCCGAAGGTGGTATCTGTTGCATAACTAACATGATTTGACAGGCACAACTGTACTCTTAAAGCTTATTTAGAAGTTATTTGGCTATAAAGCCAATTAAGAAATGTGTAGGCATTAAAAATGTATGAAAATTGACAGACTATTTTTATACTACACTGTGATACCAGGACATTAACACATTTTTTTTTCATGATCAGTGACACAAAAATGACCATTTTTTTTTATCATCTGAATCAACATGGTCTTGGAGCCTATCTTATCTGCCTTTTCTCTTGTCTTAATGCTTGGAATGTAACACTCAGTCTGACTGAAAAACAGCTGACTCAGAGTCACAGTTCTTCCTTTATCTTGGGTGAATATGAAGAGGTGGCAGAATCCTTAAAAACAAGCAGAACAAGCAGAAAGGAGTGCCTGACCTTACAAACATTAAGGTGCCCCTGGTGAAAAATCTGAGGTAGAGTTGGAGAGGGGTGGAAGGCCACTGACAGCTGGGACTATGCAAGGGAGGGACACCGCAGCTTTGCTCCCTTAAATCTCTGCCTCAAGAAGTATAAAGTTCATTTTCAGAGACATTTTAAGATCCTCTTTTCTTCTCTCAGAAGAAAATCTCCTTCTCTGAATTTCGTTCTTTGAATGACAGTTCATTTCAGAAATGAATGAATAAACTAATCTTTAGATGGAGAAAGTTCAGCAAGGTTTTATCTCGTTTTATTTTACATTCAACACAAGCTAAGTAGAGGGATTTGCTTTCCTAAAATTTTAGATGTAAGTGATTTAACATGACAAATGACCATCTACTACAATTTCACAGGACTTGCAATCTTTCATTTATTATTTTTTCATCCAATTCGAGTTTGTTAAATTGTATTGTCTTTCTTTTCTTACTATTCCTTTATTAGAAATGTTACTAAAATTACATTCCAATTCTTTTCAAGTGACTGGGGATTTATTTCAGCAATTTTACACTATCAATGCATGGATTTCAACCTTGTTGACTCCTATTAACAGGACAAAACAGCATTAAATATTTTTGGATATATCTCACAGTTTATTTTCTTACTATAGAAGACCAATAGAAATATTGCTTCGTTCTGCATAGGTTGAATGCAGGAGTTCAATTTTTGGGTTGAGTGTCAATCTTGTGAAGTGTTTAGTGTTACGTTTCTATTCAAAATGTTTGGGATAGGAGCAGTTCATCTGCACATATGAGTTTCACACATATTGTAACAAAATCCAGGAAAAAAAAAAAAAAGGGAAATCTTATTTGGATCTTGGGACTGAAGTTTTGGTCCTTTCAAACTCAAAAGAAGTCACTTTCTGAAGAGTCTCTGAGTTATGCTGAAAATATTATAACATGCATTTGCAGTATGATGCTGTTTGAATGGAGAGTTTCCTGTACTTTTCCATCAATAAATAACTTGGATCTGCATTTCCCCTTTTACAAGCAGCAGGCTTTTTCTTCACTCCTACAAGGAACTCTGCCAATAGTAGAAACTATGTAAAAAAAACCTAAAAATATATAATGTGCTTGTGGCCTCTAATTTGAACAGATAGTTACATTACATTTGACTCATGTTCTCAGGTATGAAATAAGGTGCTTTTCTTGGGTGGGATCTTACCAACATCATTTACTCAGTGACTGAACATGCTTCAAACTACCAAGGAATTACCCATGTAGGTTTTGGGTTATTTATTGCCCTGCAGGACACTTAGCATGTGGCAGTGTGATTAAATGTGACATGAAATCCAGAGCAAATAAAAGAGCATGAAAATTCTGTTATGTAAGAGAAAAAGCTAACTCAGTAACCCAGTGGACTTGTGACCCTCGCAGTCTTTTTTCTTTTTTTTTTTTTTTTTTTCAGAAATGTGGAAATTAATTGAAATTCTGAAATATGCAGACATTCACCTAAACATCAGCATACAACAATACTCCTTGAAAGAGAGAGGAAAAAGAAACCTTTCAGAGTCTGAAAGTCAATGTTAACTTATCTACATATATGAACACTCCTAATGCATTGATTCTATGGAAAATGGGAGAAGTGGAAAACTGTGATATAGATTATCCACAAAAGAGCAATCCCTTCTTTAAATACTTCATTGGATCTACATCAGATTTTGAACAAGCCTTACAAATATTTGCTACTTCAACAATTCATTTCTGGGTGGAAAAAAATAATCTCAAACTAGTCTGTGGATGGAACTACTGTGAAGGAATATTATCCTACAGTGAAGGAATATTATCCTACTGTGAAGGAATAATTCACTATCATGACTGGTCCCAAAGAAAACCAGGCATAACTGTGTTTTTCTAGACAAAAATAAAATCCTCCAAATTCTCCTTTAATATGTTTTCTTCTGGAAAAAAACAGAAAAGTACGATAAGGGAGAATTAAGCATTATATTATATAAAATGAACATAGTGAATGAGCTTAGATATACATATTTTGGTTTAATTTTGTGACATGAGTAGCTTAGTTATTTTACACAAATTCTTCTGATTTTAATAGCTATGTCATGTTACCTTAATTATTTTTGAGGAAGAATTGTCCATTCAAACTGTATGTCAAAAGTCGACAAAAAGAAACTTTAAATGCTATCTAAGACTCTCTGTATATTTGTCACACACACACACAAGTATGTGAATTCCTTATATCAACCCTGATCTGGTTGTAGGACTTGCATGTCAAATGTTTTCCTCATTTGGTTTGAGGCACTACAGTGACTGTTGATATCACTCTTTTCAGAAATGAGATAGCTTATCTAACCAGCACGCTTTCTTCTCACAGCCCAGCCTGCTCACAGTCTGACTGAGGAACATCCAGTGGTTCCACTGAGACTGACAATTTTTAAGACAAGATGAACTTCAAAGAGACTATTGCTATTTTGGCAAGTTCACTATGTCTCCCAAGGTGGTCATTTCTGAACAACAAAATGGTTTACCAGCTACTGGTATTTGATAAGGCATGTTTGCGATCAAAGATGAAAAGCATGAAGGAGAAAGAATATATTTCAAGAGGGTGTGTAAAGGAAATAAAAACCCTATGAAAGGTGCTTATCTTCTTTTGATAACTGCCAACTGTATAACTGGTTAGCACACAAGGCTTTTGACTCCTTTTGCTCTTCAGGACTCTGCGCTGACCCCCATGATCAGGATCTCATGTAACAGTCCAGGCAATGAAGATGACGGCAGTTAAAGGTAGAGCATTTCCTAAGCAGCCAGCAACAAGTGCTGCAGATGGTGGTGACCACCTCTTTGGCCCACAGCGTAGTACTTTCTGACTAAATTAAAAGCAATAGGGAGAGCAATGGTGGGGACTCAGGGTGGATTTTACAGATTTACGAAGCCAAAGGTATTTTCTCTAACAACACAGGTTTTGTTGCAATGACTCAGCTTACTGCAAGTATTACTGCAACTTCAAGAAGAAACCTGACCCTACACAAAGGAGACATAAGCACAGATTGGCCATAAAGGGTTTTATTTGACTCTAGAGAAATAACAATATTAATTTAATTCACATGCTTTTGGAACCATTGCTAGAAGGTAGTACAGTCACAAGTAATTACCTAACTTGCTAATTAGCACAAAACAGCAGAACACAAACCTGTGTTCCTCATTTCATTGTGGTCCAAATTAGCCTGCAAAAAAGGTCATGTAAAAACTTAAACTTTGTACGCTGACACATAAAATGTGTTCCAACTCATTTTTATCTTCTAACAATTTTAAAGAAAAAAATGTGCTTTTCTTGGAGCCTTTTTTTTTTTTTTTTTTTTTTTNTTTTTTTTTTTTTTTTTTTTTTAAGTGGTTGAAGGTCTGAAAACTGCTACATGCTAAATGGCAGCTAAACATGATTTAATGGGTCCCTGAGCTGAAAACTACGTGCTTAGCTCAACACCTCTTCCTAGAAGATGTTAACTTATCTACTATAAGTAATGAATTTTAACTTCTGGCAGCTGATTTAAAGTCATGAAAAAGAGTTGCATGAACGAGACTCTTAACGTGACATACATTAGCTGCAGAAGGCTCCACTAGCTTTCACCAGCTTCCACCAGCTTCAAAAATAGGGAGACATGTTAACACCCCTATTTTCTGTCAGGCAGTTGCTCTTCAGTGTAACTGTCGAACGAGGGATGCAGTCTGCAGTTCCTGCAATTTTCTCCACTGCCTAATATTTTTAAACAAATTGCACCTGATACTTGTTGCATAGTGGCCACTACAGGAAGTTGATGCTTCCCAGAGAATAACAGTTCAGTGGGTATCGTTCTGGGAAGCCAACCCTAGGCTTCACCTTTACCTCGACAGCAGAACAGAAGGACTAAGGAAAAAGGCATAACAAAGTATTATAGGACACAGCTTCTCACATTTTTTTACCTGAAATTTCATATGCTCTGTGAGATTTTCAGATTAGGAGAGCAGATGTGAGCTTCACAAAACTTAAAAACGAAGAGATTTGCCATCATTTGTGTCTAGCTATAAAGGCTTGAGGCTGCAAAGGACTTGGCAGCCTCTACCTACAATAAAGTAAATGTTAAAGGTTATAATAATATAGCCTACATTTTTCACGCTATTTTTCACTATAACAATGTGGCAATCATACTAAACTATACAGTTGTTCTTCCCAATTTATGAACACAAATGTTATGAACAAGTTGATTTTTTCCTAAGGAGTAACAAATGGAAAATGTAAGATTCTCTAGTTTTGCAGTTGTTTATGTTAACCAGATTGGTTCAATTTAAAATAGTTATCACAGGGAGGCATAGCATTCTCTGCTACTTTGAAAATAACAACATTAGGTCTTAAGTGCTTCGCCCGAGACTGATGGGAATACTGATGCACAGGGGGTCTGTAACTGAATTAATCATCTGTTGGATTATTACTGAAATGGGAATGGAAAAAAAGCTCACCACCCATAAAGCATTTCTAAATATAATAAAGCAGAATTTGTAATCCAGGTGTGGGACTTTTAAAGAGCTCATAATAATACGGATAATGTAGGATAAAAAAAAAAGGCTGGCTTACAATGAGCTGCAATTATATTTCAAAATATTCTGGTATACATGCCATATTGTATTTTGTAGAAGCATTACTCACAGCAAACACCATGATACCATACTTTCCAGAAGCAGAATGAAAATTGCTGGTAGTTGGGCCTGCAGTGAACTTTCATTCAAGTCACACTATTAAAGTGTGGAAGTGAGTGAACTATATAATAAGGGAAAATGTGGCATCAACCTTTTTATTTTTTTTCTTTTAAAGAACAATAAATGCCTTTGTTTCACTGATATTAATATTCACTTCCAAAAATATACAAGTACTTCGTAGATATTTGGTAGATATTAAAGGACTGGAAAAGTGCATTTGCTTATTTCCAAGTGTTATCTTTCACATAAGAGATATTTACAATATTATGCCTTGATTGATTAAATACTGTACTTCAACAAACCTGAGGACAGTTTGATATTCTGCCATTAGAAATTCATCATCTACACAATAAAGGGCCAAAAAATGGTCTAAAACGACAGACTGCTTTATCCAATAATTTTATATGGGCCTGTAGACAATGGAAAATGGGATTCATTTTATTCTAATTGATGAAAAGTGCATTTTTCCAGATGTTTGAATAATAAACAAGTGAAATGGCCAAAGAGAAGAAACAAACAATGAATAAACCTCATTACTAGACTGTAGGACAACAGTGTCCCATTTCCGGTACAGTTTTATTTTATGCCTATCATTCTACTTTTTTTTTTTTTTTAAATGAAAATAAACACAAAATTATGAAAGAAATTTCTCACAAAATATTGAAGAACTTTACAGACTGTACAATGTATTCAACACATGCACATGTACATACAACTCATTAAAAGGCAGATTGAGGTCAGTACATGGCCCTGAGAAATAACCTAAAATAAATCCTGACACAGAGGATATATGAAGGGTGACTGTAAAATGCAAAACACACTCACTAGTAAACAGAATAGCCTTTGTCTGATAATGTGGGTAAGGAATGTACAGTTTATTTTGGTGTCAATTCCAATTTACAGGTCTGTGATTTTTAGCATGCCTGAGTCCGTTTTCAAACTCTCTCCTTTGCTACCTTCAACTTCTTTCTTTGTGCAGCATCTTTTTGTTTTCTTTCTTGCAACCTTGACAAAATACAGCATGACTGTTCTTTCTCTCTCATTTTGTGGAGCACGTATTGTACTGACATCTTTGCCTTCTTCCTTAGTATTGTCAGTGGGTATATCTTATCCACCATCACTGATTTAACTATTAATAATATTACAGAGGACTTTTTAAGCCTTCAGTAGAGAAAAACAGATAATTTGTTGCAGATTTCTGCAGATGTTCTCTATCAAAGACATGATGAATTAGTATTTACTACATAGTCATTGTCCTGAGGAAAGGTATATATTATATATGTATATGTATATATATATATATATATATATATGTATATGTATATGTATATGTATATGTATATATGTGTATATATACACACACACTTACGGATGCCAAGGACACCAAATTAAGAAATGGTGTCTTCTGTATCAGAAATGGTACAACCACTAAAAAAGATCGAACTAGCTTCTACGCCTTGCATATTAAAGACATAGGACTAAAATATATCTTATAATGATGGTATGGTTCAGATACTGGCAGTGTCAATCTATAGCCTCTCACCCTTTATGAAAGAATTCTGAAGTTTTTTTAAAAAATAAATAAGATAATTGAAGAGGTTTATTGACTTTGCATATGTGGTGAGTAAACCTATTTTTTCTCTCTAAAGATGTTAAGGAGGTCCTCAGATTTATAAGAAGAAGCAAAAATATTTTTTATCCTAGATGATTCCATTCATTTCAAATCAGCAAAAATAATAAAAGCAGTTCTGCAGACTACAGAAATATGGATACTAAACAGAAATTTTGATGAAAAGATATCTTTGCTTATGGCCATTGATGTCCTGTTCTGATGAAAGGAAATAACAATTTATAAGTTGTATCTTCCATACACACAGCACTCAATGGATATAGGAAAGCATTCAGTATATGAGAAAAAATACTACTTATCAAGAGCTCTGCAGGACCCTGGTGATTGCATTCAGTAAATTAGAAATTTACATCAAAATAAGGCCCCATTAGCTATAAATTTTCAAGCTGTCCAATAGACAGGTGGCAACTCCCCTTTCAAAAAATTATGCTTAGATTATTTTGCTACAAGCACACATCACGTGGCTGAAGTCTGGATTGTTTTCTCTCCCTGAAGCTCCTTTGGATACCTAATTTTCACCGCTTCCCAGCGCAGAAGCAGTTGGGCTCGAGTGAAGTGTAACTGTGTCTTTGAAAACTAAATCGTGAGACTTGCTAACCCGGATTTAGCATCTAAATGAAAGTCACACGTCAAATGGGCCCAGCTGCCTTTGAGGTGCTGGAGAGCACACTCTTCCTGCTTGAAGTTCATTAGCCTGCGACACTGCTACCAATTGAATACTACATCTGTCTCATTATCCCCAAGCACCAAATTAAACATAGACTTTCAAGACAGTACATACATAATGGCTTTGAGCTTTCCTGCTCAGGAAATCTCAGTTTAGGTTTGGAAACCACAGCCAGCACTGCATGTTTTCCAAGAATCACAAAATAAGAGAGAGGAAATATAAATTACCTTTCTAAGGTAAACATTTAGTGAAATACAAGCCTCACAATACTCACTAAGACATTCATGCAGACTATTAAATCCTTTCACCAATTATGTTTTAATCTCATAACCTTATTGTTTCATGGCTTAGACTATATTTTAACCCTTCTTTCTCACTCTGAATTTACAATGGTTAATTAAGGACATGGAAAGCCGCTTCTTGTTAGTATAGCTTTTAGTTAGGATTTGTATTTCTGCAACACAGCCTATCCCCTGAGGTTCTGAAATAATAATGATAAAAAAGCTAGCTGAAGTGTGTAAGAGTGCATTTTAAATATGTATATTTTTCTTGAGTATGTTCCTTTACAGGATATTTCCAAAAACAAGACTCTTGTAAAAATGACAAACATTCAAAGGCAACCACTACAAATCCAACAGAAATGCAAACAGCTGTTTCTGAATATGCTCTTCATTGCCAGCTGTGGTGAAATGCATTAGTTCTACAACCTCATATGTCTTCCTGAAATTGTTTCTTTAACTGTTTTAATAACTTGTAATATTGTTAAATGAGACAACATTCTATCTTTCTTAAATTGGATGTTCAAATTTCTGACAGCAACCACAAGGCAGAAATCACAATATGTAGTTAGACATGCTAAAGTCTAGGGTCTTATGGCAGCTTACAGCCCTTCTAAACTGTTTGGATATATTCTCCTTCTTTTACACTTGTGCCCCTTGTCCTGTAGGTGTAAAGAGATTAAACTGAATGAAGAAAAACTCAAAGAATCTGACTTCTAAAATGTCAGTCCCTATGACGGAAGCCCGACCCATCAATTTTTTGAGGCCATCTCATAAGAATCACAGTTAGATTGTGTGAGTTCATGGGCAGACCTTGCCTGTGAGCTCTTTCCTCTATCTCCAGCTGAGATGACCAACTGTGATTTAGGATATAGCCATCACATGTTAATTTAGAAAAAAAAAAATCTGGAATATATCTCTTTCAGCAGATATCTAGACTAGCGCTTCCTTATTGGCATTGTTTAATAAAGTCTGTGGGGAGGAGGTTGAAGACTTGACATTTCCAGGCATCAGGAATGAACCAGAAGATTACCCAAGAGACTACTGTTACAGGTCAACACCTTCAGCCCAGTCGCTTGTGAAAACTAACCAAGAAGTGGCTGTGCAGCCATTCTCTGGGTCCACCTTCAGCTCTCTCCCAGGTCCTGGAGCTGTCCCACAGAGAGACTGCAGGGAGCCTGACAGGCAAAATCCCTGGCTGTGTGTGAAGGAACTTAATGGTTTAGAAAGGTAATGCCTTGGTGTAGTATGCTCTGGGCAGAGGACCCCACCCCTGCCTGCACCGGAACAATCAACTTTTCCCATGTGGATGGGTAGAAAGTCTGAAAGCAGACACACATACTCCAAAAAGCCCAAATATTGCAATCTAATGAAAAGCTTTTCACAAATGGAAAAAATTAAAATATGAAAACTGAACTAGGTCACTTTGCAAAATTAAAAGGGATAAGAACAGCATTCCTGCTTTTTGCATTATATGCACATAAACATAGCAAGCATGTATCTGCTGAAACAGAAATACATGCTCTGTTTTGCCTCAGGACACCTATTTGCTCTTTTTCTACAAATTATGTTGATATTTAAATAACTTTGTTATTAGATAGATAATGTAAAACTGTATGATCATATATGCATTCAATATTTACTAGATCTGGAAAAAACAGATCATTTACATAACAAGATATACATACCAATTTTTAGGTATAAATAAGAGGTTTTTAGCTTTATCCTCTAATGGTCTTTTCTGTAATAACTGAATAGTTTTTCACAGACACTTTTTAAAAACATTGAAAAGCAATATTTGTTTTGTGTTGGAAATTAAGTGTGTAGTAAGCAGGATTCACTTTTCCTGTGTACAGCAGATTTCAGTATCATATTAGTATTTTAATGTAATATCAATGTCTATTGATGAAATTGGCCTATCATGACTTCTAAATTCCAGAGGAGTTGATCAGAAAGGTGAATCTGACAAACTTTTATTATCTGTGGCCAAGGCTCTCCTTTGTACTTGTTAAGAAAAGAGGTAGATGCATCTGCAAACTGCTTTTATTTTGTTTTATTTGCTTTTGTTCTGCTGAGAATATGTGCTAAATTCGCTACACCACTTAGAAAACTCAGCAGTCAGAAATTTAATAGCTCTCACAAATCTCTTCACTTCTTGGAAACCGCTTTTATAAAGGCATGGGCGGAGAATGTTAATTTAGGTTGGGGCTCTACTGAAAGGGCAGTCCATGTGACCACATCATGGATACAGAGTCCTAAAGCATCTGAATAAAACTACAGCTCGGGGGGAGTGTAAGCGTACACATTTCCAGGAGTCCCGACTGCAATGTCAAGCCTCTATAGAGTAATAACATAGGAATGAGTCAGACGCAAAGCTTTTTACATGAATTGAATTTCTTTCCAGATGAAATATGTTTCTATGGCAGCAGTCATGTCAGAAATGATTCCCCATGGCTTCACAGAGCCAGGCAGCAATGCCTCTAGCACCTACTGCACTATTTTCAATCGAGTAGAAACCCATGCTAGATCCAGATGACAGATGCACACCATCGGCCCCGTCCTCTAACAGACTTCTTAAAATGGCAAGGCTAAGCAGGGCTGTAAGTCACCCCAGTGCAGGAAATCTGGCCAAAGCAGACCCCCAAAGTGCCTTAATACTTTGGCATCTCTTAGTTTCAAGAGTCTTCTGAATCTTGATGCCTCTTAAATCCTATGGGTATGTTCTTCATCAAGGATGGGGTTATCTGTTGAGGGGATCGTCTATCCTGATTTAGACGTCTGATTTCAGATGGCTTCTCTCAATCAGGCTCAAAAGTCTAAGCCAGTAAACTTCTTTTCAAGGGAAAAGTTTTAACTATCAAAAATGGTAGAGAGAGCCGGCACTTTCATTTCTACTGAAAATCTTGTTATTAAACCTAAGTACATTATTACATGCATACAGCATTATGGAAATATTACTATCAGTGGTGTAATACTTAAAACCACCTTCTCATTAAGGTCAAAGATACTCAACCTAGTCCCTGGCAGGCTCAATGAGAGTAACTTAACTTTTTCTTTGCTCATTACAATAGAAACTTCCTACACACAACAGAACAATTTTATATTAAATCACCATCACTAATTTGTACTACCAATATACTGAGAAACTCTGCATGATGGCCTAGTTTTTCATTATCCTGAATGGTATGAAAGCATGGAATAATATTGTTTTTCTCCAAATCTAAGGATTAAAAAAAAGGCAATGAATTGCTAGGGACGGGTCAAAAACAATGTGACAACATGACAGAGAATTGACTTTGGCTACATAATGCATAATCAATTTTCTTGATAAATCACCAGGAACAGGAAAAGATAGACATCACACCACCTGGGCTGACAAAACAAAGAGCAATCCCTGGAATTGTGTACGATCCATGCGCATACAGGAGCACTTAGACCCACATGAATCCATATTGCTTGTACCTGTTCTCAATGCTTTTATCACCGATTCCCCTTTACAGGGCCAGCACCTTGCTACCTTTTGGCATAAACTGGCTTTTCAGTTGAAACTCATTCCTGTTTCCTTTCTCATCTTTACGTAGAAACAATGACATGAGTTTAAACAGAACATATGTATTGCCATTTTTCCTGATTCACAATATTTCTCCTGATTCCTGATTCACTTCTTTTTAGTAAAATGACTGTCCCTGAAACCTCGTTAAATTGTAAGCAGGAAAGCAAACAACAGAAGAATGTGAGAGACCTGTAGGTCAATTTAAATATATGTAAATTAAAACTAAAATATGAAAATAATAGCTAATGGTGGTAGGGGTAGAAATGAAAAAAAAAAAAAAAAAAAAAAAAAGATTCCTAGAATAAGAAATGTAATGATTTAAGAATAAGAAAGAAGTAACCTCAAGATTTCAGTAATCCTTTACAATGGAATGATAACAACAGTTGATTCAAAAAAAAGTGCTCACTATTTAAGTGAAATAATACTGCACAAAAATAGCAGCAAAGAATAAATAAACCCTACATTATTAAAGGGATATGGGTCTCCTGATAGGCAATAGAAATAACAAAAGTCCTTTTGTGCTGACGAAGACCAGGCAAAAGCAGTACATTCTTCTACAGTCCACCACAGCTCCAAGGAAGCTTGCTTTCAAGGGTAGAGTTAAAATGAGAGTGTGGCTAAACCTATGCTATCTATATTCCCGTAGCCCGCAAGACAGAACAGCTGCTGTCAAATTGCTCAGTGGTTTATTATCCCTGGCTTCCACCAAACCTAATGTGGGGACTGCTCTGGGTGAAAGCCAGTTGGCTTGGGAATAATTTGTTTTGGGACCTTTTTAACAGCTCCCTGCTATGGACTGCTCCGGGCTGCAGGGAATACCCCGTTGTGTAACTGTAGCTTAGAGTCAGGGGTATCCTTCACTGCTGCAGTAGGCTGGCACTATGGCAAAATAATCTGCAGATGGATTTAGGTGTAAAGGTGTCTTGCAGAGGCATCCTTCCCCGGACTTTCTCTCCTCGACTGGGCAAGGAGCTCCTGGGAGCGGTTGGCCCAGCACTGCTCACCCTCCTCACTCTCCTGCTGGTCTTGATCTGCAGCAAGCAGTTTTGCTCAGGACAGAGATCATGTGTAAGAGGAGAGAAACCTATTTCCTATGCTTGTATCTGCAGGCTGCATAATCTTGCAGGCTGTGGCACAGAGACACATAGTCAGAAGGAGGCCTTAATCTCCAGTGTAACGTAACTCTGGAGAGAAAAATAAAAACACGGAGTTCACCAGGGTGGTCACATCTTGAAAAAACAAAAACAATATTCCCTGGGATCTGTCTTTCTTTCTCAGTCACACTAGTAAATGAATAACCATAGAAATGTCTCGTTTTTGTCAGGTGAGAATAGGGGAGACCTATCGCTCTTTAAGGGGAGACCAGGAAGTGGAGAAGTTGATACGCCTTTCACGATACATTTGGAAGATTTGTGACTAGCTAAATGATGAAGATATGGGTCATATATTTACAGGTCCCATAAGGGAGTTAGAACACAAAGCAGTCCCTGAAAACCTGTCTCCTTAACCTGCAAGGCTTGTTTTCTTGGCAGAAGAAACAAGAGCTGTTGCATGTGGAAACTGCCCAAGTACACACCACCCGGATGGATTGATGGATGGATGGAAGGATGGTCAGCCCTGGAGCTGGAACTTAAATGAAATCTTCAAACTGTATCACTTTAACAGCAGAGATGCGTACTCTACATAGTCTTAAAAGAAGATTAATGAGAATGCTATGCTGTTTGTGAGCAGGAAGTTGTAAGACCTCTGCTCCTATGGATGAAAACAGTAAAATTGGATTTAGGAAGGAGGTATTTTCCTACAGTAGCTCCCAAGGACAAAATATTGCTCTTATGTTTGAGCAATAAGTCTGTGTCCACTGCCTAATTCATGAATTGACTCATTATCATTTCCAGTCTTTTCATACCTTTTGAGGAAAGAAAAGGATCTAACATGGAGGAACTGTGACTGTAAAATTCAATTCGATACAGAATACATCATATAGACCACATTATATATCCCAGTTTAGAAGTGCTAAACAAGTCGTGATTTCTTGTTTTTATTCTTACTCTTCATCTGCCTTGGATTTGGATTCTGAGTTGAAATAGTGTAGAAGTGTGTTATAAAAATAACGAAAACTATCGGCGTGACAGCATAGCCTGGTGTCAGACTTGGAGGCTCCCTTCCAGCGACAGTACATGTCACTTATGACAAATTGTATTCTTTTATATAGGTATATCACATATTGATTAACTTGATTTAATAGTAAAGAATACATCTCAAGAATCTTGTGAGAAGACTGTGCTTAGGCAATAGTTATCAATCAAAATTGATTCCAGGTTGCTCATAAAGATAAATATTGATGTTTATGTAATATTTTGAAATCTATTGAGCTGAAAAAAGTGGTTAATTCTTTATCACTTTTCATCTTTTGGCATAAGATATATCAGTGATCCTATTTATGGAATAAATATTTTGTAATTTGAGGTATATAGGAAATTTGAGGATGATATTTGAAAAACAAAACTAATTTAAACACTGTAATGTTTCCTAATAAAATTTCAATAATTCTACTTGCCTAAAAATGCTGAAAATAAATGGAAACATTAGATTTCTTTTGCATGATTGTAGGAACAAAGGAGCTTACCAGTGTTAGCAAGAGCTTACAGTAAGCCTTTTTTTTTAAATCTGTGCTTGAATTATCTTTATTCTTATATCTTCCCTTCCAAAAATTGTGAACTTCAAGAGAAGGCACATAAATAGCTCATGAAAGAAGTTATTAGAAATTTACTAGGCAACACCAGTATCCCAGTCCATGCTACATATCTATTTGTGCACCCACACTTCAAAGTATCTTCAACTTCCCAGCAGATGCTTTTTCAATTCCATCATGCAGCCATTCATAACAAATCAAACTCAGTATTTGTTAATTCCAGAAATCATGACAAAATTAATAGAATTTTCTTAACAGTTTTCTGATCCTCAGGTAGATGAAAAGACTTTAGAGAAGACATAGTCTTGTTTTACTTATTACCAAAACCATCACCATCATTGCAAGCAAATACTTATTGTATACAGATTTTGCCTGTGCTATCAGCTAAAGTCAGAAAAGTACATTCTAGATGCAAGTTGGTACTTAAAAAAATACTGATTGCATATGCCTGCTTTAGGGAATTTCCAGACTCAGTATATCCTTTTTGAATATAAACTCCAAACTCATTGATTGATTCAGAATGCTAATGTTATGCTAACTTAATGAAGTCATTTTATTATTAAAATAAGACTATATCTTCACAGATATTTTTGAAACTATTCTCTTTACATAAAATTTTTTGTGATTTTTCACTATTCATTTTTCAGAATTGCATTCATACTACACTCAAAAGAAACAGAAGCAGACCAATCCACAGAATTTCTTAATCTAGAGATTAAGAAAACAAAGATCTGAAATAGATTATTTTTTCCATCTGTGTAAAGCTTGCAACAAACTTAAACAGTTTTGTCTTTAATCCTAAGTGCAAGAATAATATAGCCAAGAACTCAGTCAACATACATCAAAATCAAGAAGTTATGGTAGTGAAACTTGTTTATCATTTATCTGATGAATTATACCTACATAGAAAATATACATTTAAGAAAAGGGGGAAAAAAAAGGTAAATTTGTCTAGCAGAACTACTTTGTTTATAGAATTTGCTATTAGTTTTCCTTGTTTGCCACTAGTTGCCTTGCTTTCTCTGTCTTATCAGAGAATTTTAATATACTCCTTAGAAATAACTAAGAGTAAAAAGAGAAATATCTAGGATTAGAGGATGCCTTTTTAGAAACTATCTTCATAAGGCTCCTTTCTGCTCATTTGCCTTAAATATATGTTTCATTTTGATCTTCCAGTTTCATTTTTAAATATTTCCCTTATTTCAAATCATCTATCTCTTCACAATTTCCCTCTATAATTATGCTTTACTGTATAATTATGCCTTTTACTATCTAAAATGCAAGATACAGAATAATGGAATAAGAAGATAACAATTTGATATCGCTGATTTATAGGATGTGTAAACAAAGGACAGACATGAATATATCCAATGTAAATACATATAAATGATTAGCTATAAACAGATAACAAATTACAATCAGATAACAAATAACGAATGGATGATGAGGTTGTCTAAAGTATTTTTGTGTTTTTTTTTTATTTACCTATTTTATAGTGTCATAACAACTTAATCCGAAGAAGAAAGGAGTCTCAAAACTTATTGTATCACTACTGAGGTAAGACTTTACAGACTTACTAGATATGAATGAAAAAATCAATGGTGCTATTCAAAGGCCAAGGGAAATTCAAACTGTTAAGATCATAATCCTCCTTTTAACTTGTTGTAAATTTGAGCTATTTCACCCTGAAGCAGTATTAGAATGTAAATATAACACAACCAGGAGAGTTGCTCTTAATGAATTTATTTTAATGATCCATCATGATGACTCACAGCTCCTCAGATGAAGAAAGTAAATATACTGCATTTTAGATATATGATTTAGAGTTGCAGTATAGACTTTTTCTTGTCATCTTCTTGGGAAATCAAAATCAGGTTTCTGTCCTTTCATTACTGTAATATTTAATGGTTATTATATAAAGCATTTATGCATTTCCATGCCAATGACTTCCTTGAGGCACTGAGGAAATTCAAAACATAATCTTTGGTGCAAGCTTTTTCCTCTGCTCTGTCACTTGTAATATTGGTGTGCTTTCCAATTATTTCTAACTCCAATCTGCTGTAAGCACAAAACAAGTGCTTAAGTAACGCTGACCTTTAAAATAATTTCTTTTATTTCTTAGGGCATGTTTGTTTCTTCTTAGCAAACAGCTATTAGAAACTTAATAAAACAGAACTATTGGCTGGGGAAACAACCCATCCTATATTTCCATCTCACCACTCCCAATGGGATGGACATGTATGTATATATAATTACAGTAAAAAAAGCTCTGTTGGAAGAGTATAAGCATATGGCATCTTTACCAGGATTGTGGCTTTCTATAAAAGTGCCTCCTGCACACAAGTCAGTTTTATGTGATTCTTTCTTGTTTCTTCCATTGGTTTTCACTGTAACTTCTGAGAGGGCAACTCTGTCTCTCTTTCACCCTCACTCAGCTGCAGAACCTGAAAAATCTTTCCTATCAAAACAGACGCATCTCCGTGAAAAGTGCTGGCAGCGAGAGGAGGAGTTCCATGCTCATGACACAGCCATGCCCCAGCAGCGAGAGACACCAGTGATAGAGACGCCAACCTGATAGTATTCTATGATAGCTGGTGCGGTGGATGGAGGGAGAAGAGCGGATTTCTTTACCTTGACTTTAGTAAGACTTTTGAGACTCTCCAGTAATATTATTACCGACAAGCTGATGACGTGCAGGCTAGGTAAGCTGACCATGAAGTAGAATGAAAACTGGCTGAACTGCTGGGCTAAGAGGGTTGTGATTAGTGCCACGAAGTCCAGCTGGAGCCTAGTCACTGGAGGTCCCCAGGGTCCAGCTCTGCTTAACATTTTCATTAATGCCTGGGATGATGGTATTGTAGAAGATACAAAACAAATTATATAAACTGGAGTAGCCAATACACCAGATGGTTGTGCTATCATTCAGAGGGGCCTCAACAGGCAGGAGAAATGGGCACAGAAGAACCTCAATAAATGCAGATTCCTGCACATGGGGAGGAATAGTCCCAAGCACCAGTAGAGGCTGAGGGTCTGGAAAGCAGCTTGGCTGAGAAGGCCCTGGGGGTCCTGCTGGCCAACAAGGTGAACATGAGTCGGCAGTGTGCCCTCATGGCAAGGAATGCCAGTATCCTGAGGTGCATTAGGCAGAGAACTGCCTTCCGCTCTACTCAGGGCCTGGCTAGTGAGACTGCAGTGTGACCAGCTGTGGGCTCCCCCATATGAGAGACATAGAGCTATTGCAATGAGTCTCGCAAAAGGCTACTAAGTTGATTATGGGACTGGAGGATCTCTCATATGAGAGAGAGGTCAAGAGAGCTGCAAGAACAGAGTTCAGGTTGAGTGCAGGCTGAGTCCGTGAGCCCTGGAAAAGGTTCATGGGATCTTATCCATGTCCACAAATATTGTATGGAAGGGCGTAAAGAAAAAGGAGCCAGACTCTTCTCCGTGATGACCAGTGACAAGAAGCAACAAGCTGAAACATAGAAAATTCCATATGAATGTAAAAAAGCACTTTTTTTACTGTTAGGGTGATCGAACAAAACAACAGGTTGCTGATACAGGTTGTAGACTCTCCACCCCTGGAGATATTCAAAACCTGCCTGGACATGACCCTGGGTAATGTGCTCTGGCTGATCCAGCTTGAGCGGAAGGTTTAACTGTTTTAATGATATTTTAACTGTTACAGATTGAACAGGGAGAAAAATCACATATGGACTCTGCCTGTGTGGATCTGACTCATTCAACCTTCTTAAAGGATTTAGTGAATCCATAGAAAATAACCTCTGTCTGAATAGCAGTTGTATTGCATGATTTTAAGACAATTTGTCTTTTATTCATATTCTTTTTTGAAATCAGTGTTTCCACTTGCAGAAAAAAAAAAATGTTACTCGTGCTAATATTCATCTGTATGGTTAAACTGACTCCCACAAAATGAAATGGAGATTCCATGATAATGTATTGATATTCAGGTTGTTTTCTTTCTGAGAATAAAACAGATAAACTCCTACAAATTGTCTGTAGTTGGTAATACATCTAACCATATGGTATTGCACCTACTCCTAAAGAATATTAAAATCAAAATTAAATGGTGTGGAACTACTTTGATTTCACATGAGCACCATTCCTTGTGAGTTGCTTGTTAAACTGCTATGAGCCCTAATTCCTAATTTTGCTTTTGCAATTGTAAATTGTAAATTCAAGTAAGGGGAACGTCATTTTCCAGGTGCCGTTGCAAAGCGGGGTGGTGTTCGCAAGTTTGTGCTGGGGAGAGAGCGCTGTGCACCCATCAGGGTCACCACGGGTTCGTGTCATCCCTCACTTAAGGACAAGGACGCTATGCCAATGCTAAGATGTATGTTCACCATTGACACATTTCCCCAGTTCCAGCAGGCCATCTCTTTCTACCTTAGGATCTAAGGCACTTGACAAGGCTGGCGAGACAGCTGCTGTGCCAGCTCACTGCCTCCCATGAGCTCAGGAATAGAGGCAGGAACGCTGAGCTGCGCAGGGGCTTCTGCTGGCGCTGTGGCAGCAACGGCAAGGTGGAAATCAAGAGATTAGTGTCACTCTCAAAGTAAAGGACTTCACAGGCTATGTATTTGGACTGAGTACTAAGTAAACCTGCTTTCCTGATAGTAAGTTTATTTGCTAATGAATTAATTCATTGAGAGACTTTGAAGTTGGTGTTTGGATAATGGCTTGAGAAAAGAAACTTGCCTACAGTTTTTCTCATGGAAAAAATAACACTTCTAAGTGCCAATCGGGTCACAAACTTTAAAGCATCAGGAAGGCCAGGAAGCCTTGTTTGGATCACATAGAAAGAGGCTAGGTCTTTAGGAGGTAACTATTTGGTAAATCCCTGAATCCTATGAAGGTTGAAAGAGAGCTGAAAGAGTTGAGCTGAAAGATCAGGGAGCTTTTATAGCTCCCAGAGAAAAGCTGGAGAGGGAATGGCAGATCTCTCTCATTTAGAGCAAGCTGTTTATTTTATGATTTTTTTTTTATTTTTTTTTTTTTGTAGATTTCTGGTGCTACCAGTAAAAAAACCTTAAGAGAAGGAGAGCTGGCCTAATCTGGAGTTGCAGACCCAGGCCATCAGTCTACAACGATTTTCGAACTAAGTAAGATCTGTTCCAGAATTTAGTTATATTCAAGATTCAGTTGGTTCTAACACTGAAAATTTCCGCCATGGTCACAACACACAGAAAAACTTCATTCACACACCTACATGACAAATCCTGTCAAGGCCACACCTATAAATACTGCAGTACCATTTCACCCCTTCTCGTACTACCTACCTAGGCAGTAGTTTAAGCAAGGTCTTCCTTTTCTGCTCTCCATGTGAAAAGAGCCGCCTGCCAACTGCCACAGAACAGGTTTTGCTTAATGTTTCCCTAAGAGTTACCTCAAAGCTCTCTGTTCATATAAATTTTTCAAAAGAGGCAGAAAAACATTTTTAAACCTGGTTTCTGCAGTCTCGACTTACCTCGCCTATCTAAAGTATTCTAATCATCTATGAAGCTGCAAGTAGTAAGAACTCAATCCCTTTCTTTTTTATTAAAAAAAATGGTTTTGGTTAACGCTATTTATAAATTAGTTACAGAATTGCTTTTTAATGCAGACATATTCTACTACTTATAGTTGATGGGATTAGAAAGAAAAAAAAAATGTTTTACTGGAAAACCACAATTATTAATGTCTCTTCCTATCTCCCTTTTCATTTTGCTGGGTACATTTTTACTGTGGACCTTAAAGAGCTCTGACAGAAAGGGGTATCAATGTCCCTATTTTGGAGAGGCTGAAGTTCATGCAGCAACAGCAACTGTATCTGCTTGCAAAGTTTCCTGTCTTTGGTCTGACCATTCACTTGTGGTGTTTCCATATATCGAATAATGGCTCAGAGATATCAAAGTGTGATAGACTGTTCCACTTAAATGACTCTGTATCACAGAATCCCAGAATGGTTGAGGTTGGAAGGGACCTCTAGAGATCACCTAGTGCAGCCCCCCTGCTCCAGCAGGGACACCCAGAGCACGGGGCACAGGGCGGCAGCCAGGCGGGTTTGGCAGATCTGCAGAGAAGGAGCCTGCACAGCCTCTCTGGGCAGCCTGTGCCAGGGCTCTGGCACCCTCACAGCAAAGAAGTTCTGCCTCACATGGAG
>VZSV01000095.1:2594244-2648553 GCA_013398735.1 Nothocercus julius | reverse complement strand
ATTGCTACCTCATGGTTAACTTGCTGCCAACCAGGACTCCCAAATCCATGTCCGCGGAGCTGCTTTCCAACAGGTCAATCCCTAACCTGTACTGGTGCCTGGGGTTATTCCTCCCCAGGGGAAGGACCCTGCACTTGTCCGTGTTGAACCTCATGAGATTGCTCTCTGCCCCATTCTCCATCCTGTCTAGGTTCCTCTGAATGGCAGCACAGCCCTCTGGAGTGTCGGCCACTCCACTCAGTTTGGTATCCTCTGCAAACTTGCTCAGGGTGCTCTCTGTGCCCTTGTCCATCTCACTGAAGAAGAAGTTGAACAGCACTGGGTCCAGTACTGACCCCTGGGGGACACCACCGGCCACAGGCCTCCAACTTGACTCAATATATCAATGTCTAATGTTCATTTAGGCATAGGAGAACTCATGTAAACCTTAAGAGTACATTTACCAAAATAAATTCCTGTCTTCTTAATAAGAGAAAGGGCTTTCATTCTAAAAGATACAGTTACTGCATCAAGCCACTGTTTTAAAGGCTAATCTGTAACATCTAGATGTAAAATCTATATATAGATTAGATGGATAAGATTTGGGATATCTTGCATGAAATACAGCAAATCTGACAGTAAAATACCTTTTATTATTTCATGAAATGATACATAAGAGAAGGGCACAAGCTGTAATAGTGTATTGCTCTTGTCTATAATACCAGTTTCTTACTCCATTTTTCTCATGTAAAGAATTTACAGGCCCCAGGAAGCTCCTTTTGCCCCGAAGAGAAGCCTGCAAAGCAGAATGCTCTTCCCTTTCCATCCTCCCCCAGAGCAGCTGGAGGAAGGCAGATGTGCAAGGTTCTCCTCTCCGCCTTTGCCACAGGCTTTGTGCAGATGGCTATAGATGTTTGTCAGGATTATATTTTATCTCCAAAAAGGATTATTTTGGATCTGACAGGTCTTTCAAACATTATTAACTATAAACTCTAAAATCCAAAATGAAGCTGATAAAATTAAAAAGAAACTTGAGGAATTCAAGTATAAAAAAAAATTTTCAGCATTAGATGAGCTTCCTTCCTTGAGAATTCTTGGAAGTGTGAAATAGAAAGAACAGTGTGTTTCCTTGTTGGTGCATTGTAAAAAAGAATTCTCTCAAAGATTGATCCTGATGGAAATTGTTTTCCTGTAGAGCAAATTTTCAGAACAATAATGTGATCAGAAAAATTACAGTGTACGTCCACTCAGCCTGAAGAAACCAACCAAGTGTGTAACTAAAGATGGAATAACAGAGGTAAGAGTAAGCAGTCAAAATAACACAGGTTTTACATAGAAAGTTATCATGCCTTCCTAAACTTCTAAAAGCGCTTTGCAAATTTGATCATATGCCAGTGAAAGACAAGACAGTGAATATAAAACATGTTAATAATGTATAGGAACTTAATAACTTTTTGAAATGAGGTTGGTAATAAGTGGATGTTGGAAAAAAGCCTGAACACAAAAAACATATTTTGTTCTAGGATATAAACATCTACCGTTAATGAATACAGATAATTGATAATCATTTCCCCAACCACTTAGACATGGCATTCCATTAATTGTTAATGACTATAAATTAGTATAGCTAATGTTAAACCTCAAAACTAAGTTACATGCAAGTCTAATGAGTTACAAGTGTGAAGCTTATCAAGTCCAGAGGTTGAATGTGTGCATTTTTGTGATGATTTGTTTGCTTGCTTTAGCTGAAGAACTCCTCCTTAGTAAGTCTGAGATGACTTTCTGAAAGACAATGCTGAGAGATAAAATCTATTTACAATTTAGGTAAAGGACAGGATTTGAAAATTGTATGTTCCATTAGAAA
Organism: Nothocercus julius; assembly: GCA_013398735.1. Lineage (NCBI taxonomy): Eukaryota > Metazoa > Chordata > Aves > Tinamiformes > Tinamidae > Nothocercus > Nothocercus julius. The sequence goes on along the minus strand of VZSV01000095.1, from coordinate 2,646,710 downwards.
ATCTGCACTTGTTAAATCATGAATCTATGGGATTCACTCCACTCCCTAACTGTTATAACAAGCAGCTTTTACTAGCTTTTCTTATAGAGACTTGGAGATAATGTTTTCACTCTTGGTTATTTATTTATTTATTTACACTTTCTGCTGATTTTGGAAGAAAAAAACACAAATCACCATTTTAACTAATAGAGGGACTAGGTTCAGACAACAATGATATTATGAGTAATATCATAATATTGTGCAGTTCTTACAAATTTGAGAACAGGAAGGTGGTCTTCTGTTGCTTGGGTATGATACAATCAAGTACATGTTTAAAAAATTGAGAGCAGTTCTTATTGCTGCTATGCTATGACTTTTTCATGATCAGAATTCAAGATCGGATCTGAAACATCTCCTGATTTAGCAGTAACATTACTTCTTGACAGATTAAAAGCTGTTGTTGAAGAGAGAAGCTACGATTGTGTTTCCTCTGCTGAAACGTCTACAAACATTATCATCTTTCCAGGTGCAAGTATTGCCATGGATTCTAGCTGTTCACATGCCTGAGGCTACTTGCTAAGATGGCCAAGGCTTAAAAGACAGCTCATTGCACAATTCATTGTATCCATCTGTTTGCCAAATCCAGAGAATGAATTTCTAATTTGCGATGGTTAGCTACAAGAAATGATCTTGAAGGATAAGAAGTGGTTACTTGATGTAGTAGGATGCTTAAAAATGTGAAAGTACAGTGTTTTATTTCTTGCTTGGAAGGAGACTCTTATTCTCTTATTTCTTTTTAGCTTAGCATTTAGTTTCTCTCCAGAAAATTGCAGATCATTAGGAAGAACTATTACTTTTAAATTTTCTCACATGAGACTGAACCATAAAACTCTTCCATGTATATATTAAAGTAAATCTAAAAAATAAAAATCAAAACTGTGCCTATTTTGTATTAAGACTAAGAGGTGCAAGTGAACAAAAAGAATAGTTAAGTCTTAAGAGTTAACAATTGGGTTTCTTGTGTCCGTTAATACAGCAAGAATCTAAAATTAGGCCTCCTGACTGCTCCACAATGACATTGGGTATAAGTAATTGGGTACAGCAGTAAAAACATGTTTCACTCTTGTGCTTAAGCTATGTTATTGTCTCCTGAGAAGCTAAACTTTAAATAGGAAAGCTAAGCTTTAAATAGGAAATGATTTAATTTTAATGTATGTATACTAATAGTGAAATCTAACTTTATTATTAAAGACAGTCTGAAAATTCTTTTTACTTTGTGGAAAGATTACAGAGGAAAATAATAAAATCTCATCTTGTAGTAACTGCAAGATTTTTCACTGTTATTAAAACAGGAATTACATTTTTCACTATTTCAGTTTTGGGATGGTCTTTTAACATCTGGACTAAGCTGCTCACCTGACCTGTTTTGATTTTTTTTTATCTTTTTCAGAGAGGAAGGACAGACTAACTTCTTGCTAATATTAAGTCACATTAATTTTACCCTTGGCTATTAGTAATTGTAAGCATATTGCACTTGTGCTTCAATCATATATTGTATCTCTAAGGAAATGAAGGTGATGAAAATGTTTATCCAGAAATTCTCCTGCCCCTTCATAAACATGATAATCCTTATCCAGAAAATGTTAGGGTAGAAAAATAAATTATTAAACACATTACATGATAAAAAACTCTTTCTACGTAATTCAGCACCAAAGTATGTTCTCAGTCGTACATCCCAAATTGCCATTACTGTTTCCCCATTAATGTACTGAATTCATTTTAGTCCAATGATTTTCCATTTTATCAACTGTATTACTAAAGAAAAGATATATGACCTATTATACTACAAGTGAATAAATAGCTTCTTTTGTTAAAAAAATAGATTTCTTATCCTCTTTCCTCAGCTGTAATGACTCCTCCCTTTTGCCAGTTCAAGTCATGGCATACATTTGCTTAAGAAGGAAAAATGAGATTACCTTTCTTCCAAATTTAGTGCAACACTTCCTTACTTTGAAATTCAATTTAGAATGAAGTCAACTAGAATAAATATAACCTCTCATTGCTTTCCTCGTTTTGCCTGTTGCTGTTTTACTGATATCAACTGACAGGAGCACTGAGCTGGGAGGGAAGCAAGGTAAACTCAGCTGTGAATATATTAGCATTGTCTTTATTTAACAGAGCCATTGAATCACACAGAAGAAGTAACAGTAATACAGCATTTTGGTAGGCTGAGACCTCACTTGTAGTACAATATTCAGTAACCCTGAAATACATAATATGAAGTAACCTCAGGATGCACAAATTTCTGTGGGCAACAAAACACCAAATTCACATAATGAGGCTTTGCATTTAAATTACACAAAAATCCAAGATATGTAGAACATACATTAGGGCAGGATATGGTCCTTTGAATGTTATTCTCAATGCTCGTACCAGCAGCAACCGTCATCTGAAAAAAGGGGGCAACAGAGAGTCTGCTGAATGGAACAGAAGTTTGCAACGTGCTACAGCATATTTAAATTACACCACGCTACTAAGATGAATACTCTTAATTACCGTTCGAGCAAGCTGAAGCGTCTTGCTTAAGTCACTAAGACACAGCACTGTTGTGTGCAGTTAAAGATCTGGAAGTTCACTTAGCTTCCTGGAGAATTCATTTTAGCATTAAACGTCATTTTCTTTCCTTTTTCATCACTGCCATTTCTTTCTGCAGAGCCCAACCTAGAACCTATTCTAGTTCAGCAAGACCGCGGCTGGTAGACCATCTGGCCAGCTGACATTTCTTCAGATCTCAGTATTTACTTCAGAGGAAATTAAGAGCAGAAATTTTTAAAAAGTTTTAGGCCTAAGCCATACTTTTTCAACCCTCCACTTTAATCTGTCCTGTCTGCCAATTTAGTAAACCAGTCCTATACTGAACCTGTAAACAATTTTTTTCCATTGCTGAAAGCATATGTAACAATACATACATAAGACTCATGCTAATTATAGTTAAGCTTCATCTTCTCTCAATGTAAATATTGAACTAAGCTTTATTTCTGACACTATATGCCACTCCATTCAGTAAACATGGGGTTCAGAACAAACAAAAAGACAGTATTTTCTTATTCTAGTATTTCTATTAGCACAATATAACATTTGAAAAAAATACAACATATTGCAAGATGTGTTTTATAATGACTTTACCATTGTTATTTATGAGCATATAGGCTTGAATTCATGACTTATGCAATAACCAGAGTATGCACAATTTCAGTGTATTTAAAAGCAGCCACAGGCATATATGCATCTTCATCTAGGCACTAACCATATATTGCCAATATGCTTCACACTGAGATTTGTAATAATTTTTACATATTTGAAAGAATTTGAACTTTCAGTGTTTTAAAGGACAATTATGCTATGAATGGAAAAAAAGAGTAAATCTTAAATTTTAAGGAAAACTTTCTATATGCCCATTCTTGGAAGTTCTTAACTTAATGATCTCAAAATTCCCTCGTTTCTGTTCACATTCTTAATAGCTTTAAAATATTTTAATGATGATTTTGTATTGTTTTTATAGGTAATTTCACTTGATATAACATAGCTACTTTTGAAAGAACTTCTTGCCGAAAAGCAGCTTCACAGTCATTTCATAGAACATGGCTAGGTAGAAATTTAATACCATTATCACTCTAGAATTTTGTAAGGAAAACACAGCCTATATTATGTCAGCATGACACTGTTTTAAATAAACAATACTTCAGCACAAGAAAATACACACATTATATACTTTCTCTATTCATGATATCGTTCTGAAACATCTCTCTTTAATATTAGTTTAACTCTTAATAAATTTCAGTGTTTACACACTCATACCTACTATAGAAAGAATCACTGAAGCAAATGCAGTTGGATTAAAGTGTAAATTCTTCACGTATTTTTTCATATTTTTTAATTTATACAGTATTGCATGTATAGTAATGCTTTCCAAAAATTTTTGTTTGGCTTTTGTGTGAAAAGCTGTTTTATTACTGTATACTTTTGACTGCTGCATAGATCCTCTCTTTATTAATCTGGTGTCCATCCCTATTCTAACAGCATTAATCTTAAGTATCTTTAACCAAATTTTTCAAATTATCTTTTAACCCTGTTTTTCCTCTCTTACCTCTTGGAAAAGTATTTTTTTAATAAACCAAAGATCTGATGAAAGGTTTAAAATGAGCAGTGCTCAGTTCTAGCAAATGATAGGTCTAAGGTGTTGCATGTTTGGACACTTTGGAACTAGTACAGGAAACTTTACATATGAGGAAACGAGAGATCCCTGATCTTTCAGTGTTTTCAAGGCATTTTTCTTCTAGCCATGGTAATTTTATGGACTCCTGGTGGCTAAAAAAGCAAGTATAAGAGAGTAAATAATAATAAAAAAATCTGTATTGTTTTTTTAAAACCTCATGTTTAAAATATATATGCTACATAAGATTTATTATTGTCATATGAAGATTTAACTGGAAATCATTTGATCATCATTTATGGATTTTGTAAGTAATGCAGTAACTTGCATGCATGTCTCATGCATGTCAATTAGAATATTTATTCCTTTCAAGAATTAATTTAATATTATAACATCTGTTTAGGATTTTGTCATGCTAGTAACTATAACCTATTATAACTAATATTCATGGTTCTTTCTATCATGGTTCTATCATTTCCTCTCTGGGAAAAAAAAGGATTAGGATTAAGGTTTATCAGAAGGGACAACAGAGTCACCAGGGAGAGAAAAGTCCCAAAATGAAGCTCTAGAACATGTAAGCACGGCTTGGGAAAAGCCCTCCAGCTAATACTTGCTTTGAATCACACACAGAGGAAGAGGTTCTCCTGCTGTATCCCAACTAGTACCCCAAAATGTTTCTAGGCTCCTTCTTTTCTCTTTTCTTGTTTTCACATAAAGGAAGCCTCATGTGAGGCTATGGTGCAACTGACACTATCCTCTGCATTGCAAAAGGGAAAAACCATCCTCTGTACAACAGCCCTCTAGGTAAGCACATGGCAGAGCTGCCCCTCCTGGAGCTTCCGAGACTGCATCCGATTGCAACCAAGACTAAGGAGCCACACAGGCCTCAAACTGGCCTAGACTTCACAGATAGGTGGGAATGGTGCCAAGAAGATCTAAGATTGCCATTTCAAGTAGTCTAAATAAAGCAAAAATAAAGTAAAATATTAGCTAGTTCTGTAAACCTGCCAGAAACAGCTGAAAATTCAGTAAGTCTATCATAGTCACAGTGTCTAACCCGGGTGTCCCTGGGATTACATCACTGAGCAACTGTGCCTTTTCCTCTGGTCACGTATACCTGTTTACCATCCCTGATGTTTTTTTTGATGTGACCTTTGATGTGACCTTGTGATTTTGATGTGTCCCAAGTGACCTTGTTGTTCAGATCAGATAAAACAAAATACATTTCTTTCTAAATACTAGCAGTAACTACCCAAACCTTCTCAGCAAGTCCCCAGCTGAAGCTGTGCTGAGCAGGAATTCCTGCTTTCAGTCACGAAGTGTGCAATGCAGTGCTAATTTCTAGGCCATGTCCCAAATGACATGCATTCAGATTTGCTGAAATAAAAGTTTTCGTCATTGGTGGTGTCCAAGCGATTGCCAAACTCAAAAGCCGTCACTGATAAATCTAGGTTTTGATACACTGAAGAAACCAATTCAGAGACTTCCTCAATTCTTTGACCTTTTTATTAACTTGCATATTGGACATTTAGGACCTACTTACTGTAATGATACTGATAATCTTTTTGGAGATAAAAAAAAAATCTCTCTCACAACAAAGCTTGTTTCTTGACAAGCCTATTGTAGTAACCAGTCTCAACCAGTCTTCAATCATTCAACACAACCCAAAAGCCTATTTAGGTATCTTACTCTATTTTAAATTCTACTTACTCGCATCACTAAATGAAACTAGGCAAAATCTAAAAAGAGCTATTTATTCCATTCAAGCCTATGTGTCATTTCTGTGAAGCAGCTTACTCAGGTCATGCTTAGAAAACCATCTGAACAGTCTCCAAGGCAAAATTCTCCAAAGGAGCAGACCCATTACTAATTTTAGAGCTGTTCTGATAGAAGGTATGTTCTTGGTTACCTCGGTGGTGGATAACAAAAAGATAACAACTCAAGAACTTTATGTTTCAGAGTGAAAGTCACTGTCTAATCTCACTTAGAGTCAGAAAATTCAATAGAAAGATCCCTGCCACAACCATCAAAGACATCTGGGGTGGTACAAGTCTATTTATTCTACTAACCTTAAAAATCATCATGTGAATTTAGACACAAAACAGATTCTCGGATGCTATTCCTATAGCTTGTTACTATGGCGATGCTATAGTAATCCCAGAGGTAAATTAAAATTCACAATGTACGAGCTGAATGATTTTCTGTAACAGTGATCCCACCGCCAGGTGACCTAGTGTAACTTTGAGGCTTGGAGTAGAAAGTTCCAGAAATCACTTCCAACCTAGGTTATTTTTTGTTTCTTTAATTGTAAATGGTATTTATCTTTTTTCACATTGAATCAGTACCTGATGTTTTTATTATGCTGCACTGGGTACATATACAGAGAGAAGGACAGACAGAGTCCTTTCTTAGAAGAGGAGGGAGACAAAGCAGGATGGGCAGATCTATCACCTTACACAATTTATACCTAAAAAAATTGGACGCAATTTTAATCATGAGCATGGTTTTAAAGACACCTCTGTGTTTGTCTGAGGCTCTAGGTGGTGAAAATTATGTTTAGGTGAAAGACTGTCTGTCTAAATCTTAAACCTGCATCTGCTCAGACAAAAACAATGGCTGCAGACCAAGTGAAGACCAAACTTGACAATAAATTTAAAGCATTTGAATCTCTCCTGATTACTCAAATGGTAGATTTGACTGGGTGGAGAAGTTAATATTTAGTTTGGAAATTCAGCCCAGCAGATAGATGTTACATTGCTCCATCTTAGTACTGCTGCCTTTAGTATACCAGGTTTGTTTTAGTGAGAAGCCTCATATCTGTAGCTGTTGGGTGGTTCTCTACTCTGATAGATACTGCTGCACCAAAATACACCTAAAATGTGTTTTTCCCTTATCCAAAAATATTTGAATATATGTTCCTTGCTCTTTAATCATACTTTATCATTCATTTCATAACTCAATGAAGTGAAATGGCATGGTAAGTACAGAGAGTAAATGAATGATCCTGAATTATCAGCGTTGTGCTTTCAACCATTACTTTGAAAGTAAAACAAACAAACAAACAAACAAAGGAAACTTTTTCATGATGAGAATTTGTATGTCTGAAAACATGTGTGTACATATATATGTTTGATATACTTTACAAGTAGAAAAAATATATATAAATGGCACATAAATTTACATATATGATATATAAGAATACAATAATGTTTTACATATATTATATATACACATGCATATAAATCTATGCATCTATATACACACACACATACACACACGGTACATAATAATTTTTATAAGGTTGATGATGACAACATGCAGCATAAAAAGGAAATCTATATAAAAGAAAATACTTTCTGCAACCATCCACATCAACAGTACCTCCCTGGTACCCAAGACTTGTACATTCTTGCTTTGGACATGGGACCATTCCCATTAAGCTACAGGGAACTTATTGATTCTGTAGAGTTAGATTTACAAGCAAAAGTCTGTGAGATATGAGCCTTAAAACTTCCTGTCATAGCAAGGCAGATGAGTGTCTGTCTTTCCTCACAGCCTATGACGAAATTCTATCACTCTGCTGTTACATGATGACACTAGCTGAGCTTCATCTTACTACACTAGAAAATATTGATTCAAATATATTTAAAATAAGAGAAATTCTTTTTATAGCATGTTAAGATGTAGTACAATGATCACAGAAGCAGAGTTAAAGGGCATATATTCACTAAAATAAATCAAGATCGTGCCTCTGCATTGCACTCGGGCACAGAAATAATTCAGGCACATATACCATGATTAGAAACATAGTTAATAAAATGAGTCTTATAAAGAAGCTGTCTGAAGAGCTCTCAGTCAAAAAGAAACAAAAAAAAACAAACAAACACACTAAAATTCCTTGGTAGATAAATAGCCAAATAAGGATTTGTCAGAATTTTCTTTCATATAACTCTTCTTAAACAATAAGGTTTTTTTGTTGTTGTTGTTTTTTGTTTGTTTCTTTTCTGTTTCAAAGTGTAGAAAACAAAGCACAGGCTCATTTTGATAGCATGTAAAAATACGAGATTTTAACAACAAGTTGGAATGTTAGGCTAGTTTATTCCCAAACCTGGTCTGTGGAAATCACGCTGATGGTTCTCTGGACTTATCTGCTACATGTAGTGAGCTCAATCTTCAAGTTCCTGCTCAAAGTCACCCATCTCCATGGGCATGAGCATGCACACGGGAGCACCACCAGGCTCCCCATGTGCCTTCAGGCACAAGTCCACAAGGGTATCCTGCGTTTCTCTGTTTACATTGCAAGGAGAAGTAAAGATGACGAGCAAAGCTCTGAAGGTTTTAAGGACAGTGCTGATGCTGATCTTCTCAGTGCTCTTTATTCAGGCCCTTATCAGGGTACTTTAGGCTGCAGATGGACAGAATTTAGCTTCACAGACATGTTTCTATATGATTTATTTTGTAGAAATTTTCAGAAAGAACCTAGTGTATAGCCTTAATTAAGTTTTTTTTTTTTTTTTTTTTTTTTTTAAGTAATTATCCAGTAACAGAAGAATAGAAATCAGTTCTCACTGGTTAAATGTGGGTAATAATGATTAAAACCTTGAAAGATAGTGTTGAGGAATTTTACAGTGAAACTATTTCACGAGGCAGTAGGAGAATATCCTTTCCCCTGAAGAAATCAATCACTACTTGTTTTTTTTTGATTTAAATACCACACTATCTGGCCTCATGACTAAATAACTATTGTTTTAGTAGGCATGATGTTGATTGGTTTACGGTTGGACTTGTTGATTTTGAGGGCATAATGATTCTATGATGGTAAACCAATAAAATTCCCATCATTATTAATTCTCAGACATCAACATTCATACAAGTGAATTGCACCCCAAAATTCTTGTTTCTGGCTTGGATATTTACTCAGGAAAATGTAAGTTATAAAACATACTCTTTAAAGGCTCTTCATCATGTAAATACATAAAAAATCCTTGTGCTGCTGCTAGTCAATTAAAATGTCTCATCAAGAGAGAGTATCAGAATAAACAATGAACTTACACTACTTTGACCAAACAAAATTTGTCCTCCAAGGACAGTCTTCAAGGAAGTCCATCTGGGCTCCCTCATCTTAATCAGAGATATGAAGATTTAGTAATAGCTTATCCTTCATATTTAGAGAAGCGTCATTATAGTGTTAATAAAAAAAAATACTCATGCTAATTTAAAGTTTCCTACATCTGTTTGGGATCTTCATACTCTTCTACCTCTTCAAGTCCTGGCCTGCTTTGTCACATTTGGGTTTTATACCATTTATGTTACGCTGGTTTATGAACTTGTGCCAAATCCTCAATATATCAAACTTAAAATCTAAAAACTTTAAATCCCAGTAAAAATAACATACGGCATATGAGGTAATGGGGAAAACCCTCTCTCTTTAAAGAAAAAAAAGTGGAAAACTATTGCTTTACTCTTCTTACCAAAGAAAAGGGACAACGTCTTATTCCCCAAATTAAGATCCATGGCACAGGATGAGAGAGAAATGTAATATCTACTAAATTAGCCATTTTTGAACATTATCTGAGAAAGTACTGTATAAAGAGGATTTTAAAGACCATACGCTTCCTTACCTCTACCCCTCCCTCCTTTGATTTCAACAATTTTTCAAAAAGTATCCACTACAAATAATGTGCTGCTTTCCATTTATAATGATTTTCTCTGAGGTATTTTAATGCCACATAGTGATAAAGATCAGTTTTTCTGATCTATTTTTATCTGTCTGTAGGAGAAAAAGAAATCTCCTTGGCGTTTTTAAAACTACAGAGCCAGAGCTGGAACAAGTTAGAGGAAAAAAAAGGAAACATAAAAAGACTCTCTGTGTTGTCTGATGACCCAGAAGGAATAATGTTTTTGAATAAAACTCTACCTATTCTAATTCTAGCAACAATTGGTCTGCTGAGATTATCAGCCTAAATCCTAGGCATCAATAAAGGAATTTCATAGTCTCTTCCCTATTTTTATATAGGTTAAGAGCCACTTTCACAACTATAATCTTACTCTACTAGCTCAGGAAATATGGCTAATGTGGCACCGATTTCTCTCCTAGTCTGTCCCCTAGGAGGTGCCCATAAACACCTACATTTCTGTGATCTGCAGCATGTTTCAGTAGAACTGTTCTTGGTTTGTTGTGTGTGCACGTGGGCATGTGTTTTTGTTGTTGTTTGTTTAATGCATATCCTCCTGCAGAAGACATTGCAGAAAAATCACAGCTCGCCGTTGGAGCTGGAAGTGGGACCGGGATATGATGTTGCTAATTCCCAGGGGATTTAATGCTACTCTGCTAGGACAGCTTCCAAGCAAGCTGGCTCTCTCCCTTCCTCTCTCACTGATGATACTACAAAATCCTGATGCTCTGGATAGGTAGGGGCCAACACATGCAATACTTGTATCTTATAGTAATCATTATTTTACATAATTTATATTATAGCTTGACACCACATTTGCACTGTGCAAGCACAGCTCTGAGAATTTTATGTTCGCTGAGCTGGATAGGTTTCCTGTGTGTGTATATAAATGTACATTGAACTGCATGTACTATACATATTTTGCTGCATATGCCTAAGCCCTATACTTTAGCAACAATCTTTTTCTTGTCCCATTATAGAACCCCCTCAGGTCTTTAAGATTCCACGAGCATCCCCAAACCAAACAGATGTGAAGAGAAGCACCGTTACATTTGTGATTTACACAGTTTCAGGAACTGAAGCTGCTTCTGGTGCTGCCAAGCAGCTGCAAAGACAAATTAATGAGACTTGGGTCTTGTGCTCAGCTGCTCATAATCCTTTGGGCAACAGCCAGATGCCAGAGACCAGGGCAGCTCCACATTAACAGCGTTGGAGAGAGTGGGGAGCGGGGGCAGAGGCGGGAGGGAAGTTGGAGGGCCTTCCACCCAAAATAACCAAGAAGCTGTGAGTGAGGAAGAGGTAAAAGAGAAGCCTCCTTTTTACAACTTCCTCTTGAAAGAATAAGAAATGTGCTCTGCTATACGGCTTGTTAGGAAAGGGCGCATTACTTGATTTAGCCCTCAGAAGGCTTCCTCTCTTGCACTGCATGCACCAGGGCATGGAAATAACCTACAAACCCAGGGAGACGCAAGAGTTAAAACCCTCCCCCCCAGTAGTAGTAGTAATAATAATAACAATATTATTATTAATAATAATAATAATAAAAAAATATCACAAAAATAAATTTAAAAAATTCTCAGTTTTACTAAATGCTGCTCAACATTTTGTTCATGTGAACATATACACTCACCCTGTTTAAAATTAATGCTCAGTTTCTCAAGTCAGCAAATCTCTGCACTTGCAAGAAATTAGAGCAATAAATATAGTAGATTATAAACTCAAGTGCAAACATGATTGCTTAACAACATGATAGATTTCTGGAACCAAAATTTAATCTGTGTTACTATCTGACAGTTATTATCTATAAATTATTTTGATGCAATTCTGGCAAGTCAATTTTTTTCATGCATAAGGGTGCTTGGAAGAATTGGTACTTGGAAGAATTCTAATGGCAGGGTTTTATTCATAAAATTTTATGAATTCCAAGATAAAAATATTTATTTCTGTAACCTCTAGAAAGTTTCTTACCTTTGTTTCTTAATTTAAACATGTGTATAAGAGACTGAGCATAAAAATGTTAGGTGAGAGTAGCCTATTTAGCTCCATCTGTGTCTTTGAAAAGTTATCCTCTAATTGAAACAGAATGTCATTCTTCAGGGTATGGTCTATTTGCTTTGTTCTTATAGAGTTACATTTTTACCCATCTATGTCTGACAGGATGCCAGTTGTTCCAGCTGGCAAAAAGTTTTGGGTTTTTTTTTTTGACTATTTAAAAATAATAATAAAAATTAAAAAGACAAACAGTAGCTCTCAAACCAAATGGCAAATGTGTCCTCCTTGAAGAATCAAACTGGGAGCAGATATTAAGATTTTAATTTTATATTCTTTTATTTTTATGCAATCTGAAAGCGATTCAAATTGTCCTCATCAAGATACTCAAATTTGCAAAGGCTGGCGGCTCCATGTGAAGTTCCCACCAGACAAGGAAGGAAAAAAAAAATACTATAATGTATAAATTGAAAGAGGGAAAATACATTTCTAGAAGGCCACAGGGCAGAAAGTTATGATTTTTCATAAAATGATATAGGTCCTCCACTATCCAGTCAGATCCATCAAATTCTGCCCTGACTTTGGCTGCAGCAAGAGATTTATTTGTCCTTGTTTTTTCAGCAGAAGCTACTATTTTCACACGCAATGGGGAGAAACAGGCACATTTAGGACATAACCCACCTATGTCAGCACCTCTTTTCAGATGAAGAGCATATTTAACTGGCTATTTTTCACCATTAATTATAGCTCAAATGCACCTTTCCACATTTGATGACTCTGCCAAGTAGGAGAGGGATATTACTGAGTCACTGCACTAGAGCTTTGGTGAAAAAACATTCCCGAGGAAAGCACAGTCATAAAGGAAATCCTAATTGTAAGGGAAGGAACTGGAACTGCTCCAGCTCTGCAGGTGGCAGGTGAATACCAGCAGACTGAGGATTGTGTGGCCATAGGCATCAAAGGATCACATTTACTGAAAAACAAACAAACAAACCCACAGACAAAAGCTCAACCATTTTAAGAACTTTTTTTTAACTGTCTTTTTTTGACACCCAGTTTTACAGCTCAAGACTGCTCTGAGCTGAAATCCCAAACCTGAACTGCCCCAAGAAAAAAGATTTGGGTTCTCTGCTCAGCGATGTTCAATTAAAAACAACAATGAAAATAAGATCTTGCTCCTTTCTCACAGAATGGGGCATTATTTCACAGTTACAGAGCTTATCTCCACATGTAATATTCCCTTAAGTCTCTTTCAGTATAATCATTCTCCAAACCAGATCAAATTTCCTAACCAAATATGTTGCAAGAGCTATATCTTTTTAATGAAAGTAAAAATGGATGCTGAAAATCCAAATATTTCTATATGACAAAGGCAGTTAAGTTCTGCTGCCCCAGAAAAGTAGGATATTAGGGATAAAAAAAAAAAAAAAAAGGGATAAAGGCATTAAAACAGCCAGACATGCCCATAAACACTCTTTACTGGGGAACCAAAATTCCCTGATGCTACAGTAGCAACAAAAACCTGGCCCAGGAGAGAAAGACTTACCTGTTACCACAAATCTTACAGCAATTCTCTGTGCCCAGCCATTCTACCTAGCTAATATTCTAGCAATATAATGATCACGTAAACGATCATTTTATATATATATATATGTTCATATGAAAGAATGAAGCTACAGTAAAATCTTAAATGCTAATTCAGGAGTGCACATTTAACTGACAACCAGGAAAATAATAAAATAAAAAAATAAAACATCACTCTGACAAGACTTACTTAAACCACCAAGGAATCAGCATCAAAGCATTGCTGGATAAATATTGGCTATTTTTTTCCTCAGACTCACCCACACAGCAACATGAAAGACAGAAAATCCAGACAAAAACACCCTTTTGAGTGCACCACAACTGCGGATGTGGGTAAGCGATACATGATTAAAGCCAGAATCCAGTTTTCAAAACTCAGGTATTCTGATGATAAGTCCAAAAATGCAAAATCAAACCATGTGAGTCTCACAACATTAGTAAGATTTTGTAATAATGAAAAAAGAATTGGCTTTGTTGGACAGTATTTTGGGGGCAGGAAATAGAAATGCATCTTTCTAATATGAAAAAAAAAATGCACATCATGTAGCCACTAAAAAGTTGGCAATGAGTTGTATCAAGCTAAAAAATATTCATAAAACTTGTTTCAAAGGGGAAAAGAAAGATATTCTTCCCCCAGTGGAAGAATCCTATAAAAATACCCTATCAGTCATAATGCTGTAATGAAGATTTTAGTTTTGTTAATGGGCAAATTTTTCTACCAGCTGGGAAAGGGGAGAGCAAAATACATAGGTCAGTTAAAAGATTAGTTCCACAAAGATGAAATGGAAAGAGTAGAGATTGATAAAGTTCAGCTATGATCCCGAATCTATCCTGAGAAAGCTGAGATTGAAATAGTCATACACTCTCTCCAAGTCAGATGGTTTGAATATGGTGCGGTCTTCTCCCTTAGCCAAAAAGGGAGCAACAAAAATGTTGCTTCCTCAGTCTGCTTTCCTAAGGAATGCCAAGCATAGGGGTGTTTTGTTATTTTTCTTGGCAAAATATAGGACTTTCATTTGAAAAGATGTTTCCTCACCATTACTGAACCATCAACAAACCACAGACAAAGGGAACCTCTAGTTTGGACTACAGCTGATGGTAATCACCTGCCTCCAGCAAACTACAACCAAAGTGCCAGCTATTTATAAAGGATAAATACATTTAGAGACAATCTCCAGACAATTAGATGACTGAGGAATGTGAACAGTAAAATAAAACTCAATAAAAAGCAGAACACACTGCATTCCTAACAGTATTCTGTGATTTAACTGAAGCAAAGTTATTCCAGGTTGGGGACACACAGGTTAAAACCAATTCATCCAATATTAAATTTTTCCTTGCAGTTTTATTTGCATTTTAGCTGCAATTGAAGTTAAAATGTTGAATTTAAGGTAATCTTCAATTCCACATTTCCATGTAAGATAACAGAGGAAGTATGTTTCTTAATCAGTACTAAGACACTGTAGAAGTTGTTATAATTGAAAACAAATGGTGTCAGCAAATTTCGTAAGAGAGAACCTCTTTAGACCAACAGCAGGACTGTGACCTATGGAAGATGTAAAGTAACTCTCGTTGGCTTGGAATGACTCAAATAGCTGTTTTCACTGCAGCCTAAAGCTAAGCTGCATTACCTTGCGCCTGCCACAGGCTGATGGTGTGCGGGGACGACCGTCAAGGCTTGGCTAACTTGTGGTAGCATCGCGGTGTCTCACCCTTCAGATGCATTTGATAGGAAATTTCAAAATCGAGTGTGTTTTAGCATTTAAAGAAATGTATTAAAAGCACTAAAAACTTTTCCTGCCTTTGGGAGGGCAGAGGAGGAGGGGGAATGTTGCAGCTTCTGTTGCTGAAGGCTGCGCAGCTGCCAAGGCTGCACCGTAGGGACACTCAGAGTCCCAAAAGAGAAACAGAGAGAAGAAACGCGAGCTGGACAAGGGAAAGTCACACTCCGAAGCCCTGAGCAGGCTTTTCCCAAGGAAGCTGCTACTGACTATCAAAGAGAAAAAGTATTTTTAAAGCTGACAGTTCTGTATAGGCCTGGATTCAGTAAAGAGCTTACACCTGAGATTAGTCTTACTGGTATCAGTGTGAAGGGTTTAGTGCAATGAAATATCATAAACGACTAAGAAATATCTTATGATACTAATAACTGATTTCAAAGCACTCTCCTTTAATCATGCACATGATTGTGTGCATAGAATAGGTGTTTTATTAGGATGATTCTTCAACACATTAATTTTGTATCACATCCACAGATACATACAGCTGGAAGACTTCAAAGTATGACAGCTTCATGACTTGCTTTTTTTTCCACTTTGAAGCATGGCACTAATAATAGCAGAGCATTGCAAGTGTGGGAGTGAGAAACACCATTTAAAATTGCAGCAGCAGTCTCAGAAAATATGCTCAGGAAAAAAAAAAATTGATTACCAACAGGATAACATTTAGTCAATATTTTATATTGCAATTCAAACAGGGAAAATATTGACTAAGCAACACTTTAAATATAATAAATTGTCTTTCAACAATATCAAAAAAGCAAATCCATGAAAAATGTGACCATATGTATACTAATTTTCTCTGCAGACAATGGCTTGGCATATGCCCTTGTGTGCATCAAAGGAATACATGATTAGCACTGGCAGAAGCCATGGTTAATAATACAAGAGTCAGATATGTGGCGGTTCTAATCATTAACACAACATTTGCTGTGGAACAAAGACACACACGGTAGATTAGTGAGCGTATTCATTTTGATAGTCTTAGGTAAGTTTGCATGATACACAGAGCTAACAGAAATACTGTCTTTTTCTAGCTCAGGATCCCACTCTTTATGAACACCTGTGCCTCTTCCCATGAAATGTTAACAAATTTACAGATTTTACACATCCGGCTGTATCAGAAAAAGTGATGTGATTAATGATAAGTGCCCATATGGAAAAACTTATATTCTACATATTTTGCTCTCTGTGTGATAGCTAATAATTAAATATTGGGGAATGGAATGAGAGAATGGCAATGATATTTAAGGAAATCATGGCTATGATTTCAGATTATTCTGTTTGGAAAACATATTCTGCTTTATTCATTTTTAATACAGCTATGGCCTTTGCAGAACCTGTTTTTTTAACAGCATAAAAAAAAAAAAATTGTGTGCAGTGATACTGAGAATACAACATTATGTCTGTATATCAGCTCAGGAGATCTTATGAATCATTACAGCATTTGACTTCACATCTTCTTCAGTTCCACAGGTCTTCACTTTTGGTTTGGTTCTGCTGGAGTTCTTCAGGAGTTGTGATACATTTAAAATCCTGTTAGCCACCGCTATATTGTTGGGTTTAAAAAAGAACTATGCACATAACATTCCAGTGGGAGACTGTAGTTAGCAGGCAAGGTTAAAGCTGCCTCTGCTCTTCGGTCATCCTGTTAGCGTATCTCTCCCTGCTTCTGTCCCTCTTAATGGATATTTAAGACCATTTCCAATACAGGACTGAGATCCTCATGGCAATGCACTCTATAGCTAAAAGAGTCACATTATAGGAAGGAAACCCATGTCAAATTTAGTCTCTGCCATTTTCAAAACATGGATATGAAGTCTGCTGCCTTTCAGACAAATGCCCACAGGATCCTGTTTAAAAATATTTGGAGCCCTCCCTTTAATCTCTTCTCTTTGGAGTTTTTCCTTGCAGAATAACTCCAGAAGACAGAATGATTTGGGACCTGCCTGGGGACACTTCCCCAGTAACTGCAAACCTGGGTTTTCACCCTTGCACTGCTTGGTTGTTACTGTTTTCTGTATGATGTCTTGAGGAAGATATCATTCCCAGGTTAGCAGATAGCCTGATTAGTGGTACCATCTTCTAGAAGACTGAAATAGAGAGATCGAATCTTTGCAAGCATAGAAGGAATCTAAACTCCTTTTTATATCCTGGATATAAGCCACTAAACTGATATGTAAAAGAGAAGAGCACATCATTATTCCTTAGTTTGCTTGGTTTCCTTAAATGAACTTACAGCTTTGTAATGAAATCTTCTTTTTTTTCTCTGGCAAAATTGTTAATAGAAAAAACTAATACTTGCACTTATTGCACAGAGTGGTATGATCCTCTTCTCTGCTTCTCTGTTGAGCTGCGGAATATGATCAATTAGCCACCCTCTCTATTACAGTAATTCTGAGCCAATCATACTGCGGAGATGGGCTTGTTGTGAGGTCCAGAATAAAAACTCCTTCCTCGTACCATCCTGGAACTAAAATTAAGCCTTCTCACTTTTCTAGTTTGTGTGAGCTTCATCAATGTATCTTCATATTTGAATGTCTCAACATATCTTCCCAACAAGATCAGATACAGAACCAGTGCTGCAACAGGAGCTTTTAATGAAAATCTAGCTCTTATGCAAGGCTAGATATCTCACTCCTCAATTTTATGTTGGCAAGTTTTAAAAGATGAGTGTCAATGAATTGATTAGGGTGCTTCTGTAGGTGTCTAATTTTAAGTCCATCAGAGAGGCTCAGTGTTAAACATGTGATGGAAGAAATATTAGTCAGAGGAAAGCAGATGGGTAGCTATTTTTTCTTCCAAAGTATTTACACATTGCAGAAATTTGATTAACTCTCACAGTGTAAAAATAAGAATACCCTGCTTACACAGAGCAGTATTCTTCAGCAGCTTTTGGAGAGGAAATTTTAATCTCTTCATCGCTATGTAGTCTAGTAATACTATGTGCTGGTGAAGGCTCAAAAACAGGCAAAGCCATCAGGTCAACTGCTTCAAAGTATGGGAATTGAGCACTTGAACTACAGTGAAGAAGAAAATGCAGACTGCAAGGTTTCAAAACCACATTGCTTACCTATGAAGAGCTCCTAGTAACAACTGGAAGAAGAAGCCAGCTTTAAGGCCTCCAAAAACTTTCCTTTTAAGATCTGATAATCTTGAAAGCTTGAGAAACTGAAAGGAAAACTTGACCTAACTGTTTGCTGGAGGATCATTAATGCAAAATAGAGAAAGGAATAAAAAAAACAAAATCAATCAAACAAAAATACCCACTACACCTGTTACACCTGTGTTCCAGCCTTCCTTTAATTTGATGTGACAGATCGTTACCCTCTGAGCTCTTTGTAGTCTAGACTACATGTCTACCCTTCCTGGAACAATGCGTCTTTATTTTAATTAGACTTTGTAAGTAATATTATTAATATTGAGGAATGCCTATACTACATAGAGCATGTAGTAGCCCCAGTGTTAAAATGGATGCTGAATTTCTGGAAAGTAGAAGTGTCTCATAATGAGGAAAGTACAACTTGTTCTTTACAAATGTTATAGTTAGCTCTAGGTCTTCAGGCGAAGTATAGCCTTAAAATGAAAGCTTAAAAACGAAAGCAGGCAGGGTTGGATTAAAATAGGATCCTGTGGATTAGTGCTTTGTAAAATCATGAGACCAAAGCAGGGCAGCAGGCAGCATTTCTAAACACTACTGATTACTGTTGGCCAACTGCCCATTTTAGAAAGCTTCACTTCTGTATTTCTACAGGAGCTAAAGATTTGGAAAGCTAAAGAATGTGCCTAGACAGCTGCTAAAAAAGGAAAAGGCTATTGTATGAGTGCCCAGCTTGGAAATAAGAGTTTCTGTCACTAAAAATATATTGATCTGTAGCCTTTGGACAGCTAGGATAAGTCTGAAAATACATACCAAATGGTGTCACTCTACTTCAGAGGGCACAATTACACAAAAAAAAATTTAAATCAAAAAATTTTTTAAAAAACGTTGTGAGACATGGGTTCTAATTTCAAAATTTCTAATTTCATGGGTATTTCTCTGTTTCTAAAGTGTATAACTAAAAACGTATCTTGTATTAATATTACACATATACTGTACCTGGTATATTCTGTAGCATCTCTGGGCTTTCAGTCTAAAAAAGTTGTATTCTATCTTGTTTTATAAGTTAAACCCAAAATATTATGTCCAGAATTCCTGTGGAGGGAGGTTTATAAACATGGAGATGTTATCATTAAAATGAAAATTGTATTTTGAGAGGGTAACTCTTACTTAGTTTTGTCTTATTTCTGCAAGTTTGTGACAAAACACTATTGCCATCATTTTCCTCATTTTCAATCGGCCCAGAGTTGTTGCCTGGTCACATACCAGTCCCGCTTTTTCTCAAATACTGTAAGTCATTCTGCCCTGCTACAACTTAAGAAGGTTGTAGCAGCTATCACATGCATAACGAGTACCACACACGTTGCTACTCATTACATTTCATATTCTCCCGTGAAGTCTAAAAGCCATTTGCCATGGTGTGACAGATAGAGCACCCTGCCCACTTCCCATTATGCCATCCTTACTGCCTGCTACCTTTCCTAAATTTGGGGATTTAGCTACATCACAATAAATTGCCTAACCTATCTTGTTTCTGTAATATGCTCCAGGGCCATCTTCTCACAGAGTGTGTACAGCAGCCAGACACAAACCGATACCACCGAAATAAAAGTCAAGAGGAATCAAAATGTAAACACCACATGCGCTCTGACCACTTCTCTACATCGCTTTCTGCACATTACACCCTTCCACCTTCCATCCAAATGGCAGTCATTTTTCAAACGTGCATCACTGGCCATTTAGACTTTTTGCAGGGCACAACTGGAAATCAGACTTTGGCCAGCAGTCTGTTGAACTGATAAGAAAGTGTTCATAGTTCTTGTCCACAGCCTGTGTTTGGTGCAGAGATATCTCTCTCTCTCTCTCTCCCCATCCATCCATCCATCCATCCCTCCATCCACCCATCGAAAGGCTATCTCTGAAATAATCTTCACTGTGGCAGGCTGAGGTTTTCCTTCTTGAACACAAGCAGCAAAACAAAAATTGCATGTGCAGCAAAATGGTGGCCATTAATACCTCACTGAATAAACCCCCATGCAAATCCCAGTTGTAAATATAGGTTAAGTCTTTATATTGTTAAAAGAGTATCTCCTTAAGTACATATTAGAATTCTGTGTACATCTGCCTGACTAACATAAAACCTAGTCCATATGTTGTTACGTGAATTTTTAACAGAACAATTTTATTGTGGAATTAAGTGAAACAGGCAGACTTTAATAGCAGAGCTACGGGATGTAAGCCATTTTTAATTGAACAGTGCTACTGGCAGCCTACTTAACCCTCTTATGTTTAGAGGAAAATGACATAGATTTAGATTTGATATTTAATAACAATTAATTTCCCAGCCATCCTGCTTTTGTAATATTTAAGTCTTTCAATTCCATCAGATTTTCAAGAGATAAGCTACTAATGAAGACTGTTTTATATCTCTAGTTTGTTTCAACACAGAAATAAGTAAACAGGAATATAGTTACAGGACTTCCCAAGGAAAATCTTCCTTAGGTTTAAGTATTTGTAATCCATTTTTATGTTGGTATTAATGCAGTCAGTAATTTAAGCATTAAAAAAAGAAAGAGGCTGCACATGCAATTCTGTTTCAGCTTTTCTCTAAAATCAGTATGCAGTTGGAAAAGCAAATTTAAAACTCACACTTTCAAGTTGCTGTTCACTTTAGAGTTTTTGTATTTGACGGAAACTTCTTGTAATGGTGAAACTTGGGCAATATTGATCTTCCTAGAGACTTATGAAAATCTAACAATGTGGAGCTATAAAAGCTCTCCATAAATAATTTAATTCCAATTTCAAAGCCTGTAAATACTGTTAATCACTCATGTCACTTAAGGTCTGCAGAGCAAAACATATCCATATGTATATATATGCATAATTAAATAGCCTTAAATGTGTGCAGTTTTCCTAGGTATAATATTGCTGATTAAAAGGAAAAGATACTTTAAACTACTTAACATTTTTCTTAAAATTAAAATCAAATATTCAAAATAAATGCCAGATTGGGCCCTTTTTGGCAGAACTAAATTCTGAAAAAATATACATGAAATAGAAAAAAAAAAATCTATTCACGAAAAGAGTTGATTCCATGATTATTGTTAAAAATTACTTCATATCAACTCTAGTATGAAAAAAACATTGCAGTAAAGGCACTGTACTTTGTATCTACTGCATTTCTTTATTCAGGCTGAAAGTAGATTCTGAAGGCGCCAGAAGTGGTTATTTCTGTCTTGGTCACTACCAGCAATTAACATTTTAGAATCAGAATAGAGTTAGTGATAATGGTGATTATATGCCAGCTGGAATATATTCTCCTCCCTTCCCTCGAGTCCTGCTCACATTAGAATGCTACAGAGCAGTGAAAAAAAATAAGCAGAAAGAAGTGTTGTCCCTGACATATGAGTGCGTGACTCACTATATACACAAGAGGCAGAGCAACTAAGAAGGTGCCGTTTATATACAGCTCCTGTAAAAAGCAGAGATTCTTCAAAATTATTTTGAATTATAATTGTAAAAATAATTCCACTTCAGAGTTGTGGGGGTGGTAGTCTAAACTTGGCTTCCTCCCTCAGGGACACGCAGCAATATTCACCTCTTATTTTGTGCTATAATTGTTCGAGCTCCCAATGAAATTTGTATGTTGAAACAAGCCTTTTGTTAAATCCCTGGGTCTTTCTCTAGCCGGTACCTGACAATATAGTTTAGGAGTCATGGTGGTGACAGGGCATTACGAAGCTCAGTCTGGTTTTAGGACTGTCTTATTCCATCTGCATTAACGTGGCTGTTACATTCCCTGCTGAAGGAGCTGTGTTGTACCTCTCTTGATCCCATCTCCAGCTGCAGGAGCCTAGATTTGCAGAACAGGAGGAAGTAATGCTGTAAAAGCGGCTACTCTTGTTTCTTTACTGTGAGTGGGTTGAATACCAACCTCAGACTGATTTTTTTTCTCTTATTTCAGCAAGAGTATTATTCTTTACACCAAGAACTGATTTTAGATGTTTACTTTTCTAGTAAGTAAGATACAGGCATCTAAAAGAATTCACAAGGAATTAAAAAAATGTCTATAAAATAATATTCAAAAGGGGTTGTATTAAAACAATTATTATATGACAGAAAAAAAAGAATTATTTTGCTTTTACTTGTTTATCTCTTGTGTGTTCATCAGGGTATGCTTTTTTTTTATGTCTGTGAGATTCCCTTGTATCCCAAGAGTGAAGTTATGTACCACTTTATTTACTCACAGTGCTGTGAAACTTTATAATGTTCCTCGGAGGCGTTATATGCCTTTTAGCTTTCCAAGTTTTCCTCATCTCACCTGTGCCAAACAGAAGCATCCTGAGCACTGAACAACATTTAGGCTGATACATTCAACACTGGATCAAACAGCCTAACTCTGCCTCTGGAGTGCTTACCCATTACGCGCTGACACCAGCAGCAAGCCCATCACCAGCAACTGAAACACAAATGTGAATTGCACTGATTTTTCTGTCAGCTGTACTCTGCAGAAGTAACCAGCTTTAAACTTTTCATGCCTGTCATCTGCACACTCCTACCACCACCGAGAGACAGCTACAGCAGCACAAGAGATGTCATGGCACTGGAAAGGAGGTGGTTGTGCTTTGGAGCAGGGGCCGGAGTCAAGATGTGCGCAGACTGCTGGATTTGCACAGAAGTTTCTGCACAGTTACATGCACCAAAGCATCACAGAAGAGCAAAACTGGCCAAACAGGCACCTTGTTCCTTCCTATTTAGACCCAGATTAAGGTAATCTTAAAGCCACAGTAACATCAGGTACTGCTGGTACTTCTTGTGCTACAACCTCAGGTCACTCAGCCTGAGTTCTAAGTATATTCTGACATAGCGTTTTGCAGAGGGAAATTTTAGGAGACAAATGATAATACTGACACACAAATCACAACAGCAAAGTTGACAGTTATGCTGAACACTATTTTCCTAAATTTAGCCTTACGCACATGCTGTACATGAAAGAAATCATTTGTTCAGGAAATTGAAATGCTTCATGCAAGAAATTTGTCAAAGAAGAAATTCAGTCACAATATTTGTCAAAAATAACCAAAGAACCTACTATTCAGAAGGTGGTTTTGCAGTAACACAAATCAGATAATTTTACTGCAAGTGAAACAGCATGGATAATAGACTTAATGGGGAGACCCCATATATTCCCCTTCCCTCAGCATTATTTGCCTGCTTGCTGAGCAAGCTGTAAAGGTATGTAACATATTTCAATGGTGGATTTAACAGGGCATTTTGCAAGCTACATGGCCAGGAAAACAGAGGGAGTAGTTTGGAGATATAGTGCTCTCTTAAGATATGCAAATAGGGCACATTTTAATAGACTATCACCATTTGATGCTATTTCTACCTCCTCTTTTTGGGCAGGGTAAGCATGATGTGAGCATCTCTAGCACACACTAATGCAAGGAAAATACCTTTGCATGGAAGTCCCTACCATATTCCCTTTATATTACTCCAATAAAACAATTTTACTGATGATGCAGCATATTTATATTTATATAGTATAAAAATATCTTTATATATGTAGTATGTAAAATATATAATATAAAGGCATTAACAACAGTATCTAAGCATAATGGGAAGAATTGTTTAATTGTTTACCGTCAGTAAAAATCCTTGAATTTGGTAGATTAGATAATCTTCAAATCTTAAAAAACATAAAATCCTCTCCTTGGAGAGAAAAGTTTATTTCTAAATTATCACCTTTAATACTTCACGTGTATTCTGAATAGTACTAACGAATGGTTATATTATTCTCTAATCATTCTGTAGTCATTGTACGAAGCTGCAGCTGGAGTCACTGAATTCATGTTGTGCCTTTAACCTCATTTAACATATAACTCTTAATACCCAGTTACATCTACTGCTATGACTGTATTTGAATAATAGCCTGTATTTATCTATGACAAAGGCTTAGCAAAAAAAAAGTGTAAAAATGACTTTCTGAAAAATAACTATATGCCACAGATGGCAATTATAAGTACATTGACAAGAAACATAACTTTTTATAAGAGGAAGCAAGATGTGCAAATAACAGCAGAGCAAATTCTGGATTCTTAAAGCCCATCTCCATACAGCTGGTACAGAGTGCCCACTCTCCCATCTGACTCAAGCCAGGTATCTCCATTCGGGCAGTGTAATCTATATATACAAACAAGACTCCTCTAGCAGGAGAGGATGTGTCATAACAGTCCTATTAACATTCTTATGGATATACTGTTCTAGTCTAGTCTTAACATCCAAGAGTCCTTCTCCCTGCCTCTCTTCCTCCTTTTTTTTTTTTTTTTTTATTTGCAGAGTCACTCATGTAATTTAAACAAATTCTAATTCTGGTAAAGCTGAACAAAGTAGTAACGATGTAAGAGAGAACATGAGGGCCACAACATGTTTTCTAAGGATAGTAAGGACAGCTAGGAGCCCCAGTTAGCGCTGAGCTTACATTAAAAGCTTACACAAAACTTACAAAGCAAATAAATACACTCCTTTTACACAGCCCTCTAACCCAAGCACAAACAATTAGGCTACATTTTACCTTAAATCTTCTAGGAAGAAGCAGTACATACCTTTAGTTTGCTCACACTGTATCACCAAGCAGAAGAAAAGAATGTTCATGCAACTATTACTTATTTATGTGCTTTCACACACTCTTTTAATAAACCTATTGCATGCATGCTTGTTTTTTTTTTCCTATTGTTTTCATTTCAAAATATGTGTAAATACCAGCAAGACCAATAGCATATTAACGTTGTTGACAATGGAATAGGGGGAAAGTTAAAATTATGAGCCAAATTCTTAACTATATTAGTATCAAGATCAAAGAGATGATGTACCTTTCTACCTGACTTGATAGTTCGGTTATAGCAACATACACTTCATTCCAGGTAATTTTAGCAACACCTCATAAATAAAACATAATTTGAAGAAGTTTGGCAGTGAGGCTGGGGGATATTGTTGGAAAAGGAGGCTGTGTTCGATGAAGAAATATTAAAAATATCCTAAATACAATTTTGCATTAGGAAAAAATGGAATCCCTGTAATTAAGTCTAAAAATGAAATGTTTAGCATGCGAGTACTGAACTGTTCTAGAGCAGGATTTAATCAAGTAAGTGATGCCTGCATAGTATATAAGCAATTAACTTGAATTTCAGTGCACAAGTACAGTTGCACCCACTCAGATTTCTCCAAGATAGACAAGGTCAAAAATACTACGACCAAGGAATACAAGGAGGCTTCCTGGAGAGCAGCCTGAACTGTAACTGCACAACCTCTCATCACCACTGAGTAATCGCAGTTTAATGGAAATGTGTCAATCTACTATACAGGTACAGTGAGCACACTGTATTGCTCATAAAAATGTCAATCTCCTCTACAGGTAGAGTGAGCACACTATCTCCCACAAAAACTCACAGTACACAGACCCTAAAGCAAGCAATAAAATTATAATCACTTTACATTTGGGCAGAGAAAAGACTACCCTTCACCTGTCTACTAAAACAAATCTGACCTATAATTTAACTGTACATATCTCTTAGAACTATGACCTTATCTCAGAATATATTAAAAATTCAATTTCAAGCAGTGTATACTATTATGTATCCAGTGTAAATACTCCATATATTAATAGATTAGGACAGAATTTACTGTGCAAAAGGAAATCAAATCTGACTTTGCGCTTACTTTTTACAAGTTTCTCTTGAAGTGACTACAGTAGAGTTCATTATTCCAAATCCAAATTTACAGAAATGCACAGGAATAATATTATGCAATAAGAGTTTTCAGATTTTAAAAACCAGTTTTTATTCTGGCATTTAAAAAATATTGGTTGGATCACTGGAAAGTTTGCCCGTGATTCCAAAGTACCAACAAAAGAAATATTTACAAGGTTTTAGGTTTATAAAAAAAATTTTGCCAAATTAATGAGATTCTATACATAGCTGTGACCAAGGAATTATGAAAGCAATATTATATCATCTTAATATTCAAAATAAATCAGACCTCCAATATTGTAAAATAAAGACAAGCTTATATACATTGGCATATTTGGGATTGTATGAATTTGTTTTGATCTTGCTTCAAATAGACAAATATACAAAACATGATAGTACATAATTAGTGAAAGCTTTTCCTTGAGTCTTTTGCTTTTTAATTTTTCTTTATTGTATAGAAACAAGATTTTTATAAATTCTTTATTTTCTATGTCCTCCGAATTGCAAATTTCCAATGCAAATTTTAACAGGGAAGCACTCATGATTTTGCTTAATATCAAAGTACACCTATCAAAATTAATCATAAAACCAGAAAAGATTTAGCAGTCCATCTTACACTAAAAGACATTGATATCTTCTATAAGAACAAAGAAATAATCTATTATACGAGGAAAACCAATAAAATGATTACATTATCATATTAATTGTAGACCTGTAAATCTGAGTTAGGCAGGCAGATTATGCCATTATTTTTCTAAGAGCTGCCTAAAAGACTCTTTTTAATCTTTAGCCTCCAAGGAGATATGACAAGAAAAAAATATCCACGAAATTCGATGATCTGAGTCAACACAGAATATAAAAGCTATTAAAAGCTGTCTGTATCAGTGTACCATAACCGAAAAAAGCTTCAGGTCAAGTAAATGTATTATTCATTCGCTAGTATGAGCTATGTGCTCTTTCTAAATGTAAATTATGCTCTGTAATTATTTTTAAATTTTAAAGCATATCATTCATAAAGCTAATTATGAAGATGTTATGATTAAAATAATCAAAATTCCTGTACAATAGCCCAGAGGGCAACTGCAACAACACAATAAATCATATTGGTTTAGAGGTTTAGAGGTTCAAGAATCTACACAGATTGGAAAGAGGTCATAAACTTCAGAGAGCGATGCATGCAAGGCTGTCAACGACGAAACCAAAACAGCAGGTTCAGTGATCAGCTCGGGGGATACTAATGCTGCCTAACTGAGGTGTGGAGGTTGGAAACCCAACTCTGCCCAGCAGCCACGGACAGGGCACATTTCTACCATGAGTAATTCAGAGTAGGGTTTCAGAAGCAGTAGCAAATTAACATATGGGTTTTGAAGGGATAGGTCCCACTTCCTTACCTTACTATATGCACCTCTGTGAGATAATTCAGCTGACGAAAGAGACAGAAACGTCCTGTCTCAGGAAAGGGAGGTAGAAGCAGTAATTGCTGCTATGGCAGTAGTAAAAATCCCTCCAGCAAATGTCCTGACAAGTGCAGAGAAGAAGGCAGAAGCTTGAGGCCAAATGGAAGGAGAAAAAAAAAGGAAGAACACAACTTCCCCATGGATGGCAGGCAACTATTTCAACAGGTAGGGGCCCTCATAGTCACAGCCTCAAGGCAGGTGGGCCCTAACTTGGATCTTGTGGAAGAGCCTGTCTGTATCTGTTATCAGAAAACCTAACTGACGCCCCCAGGGTAGGCACTTGAAGATCTCTTCCCCATTACCAAAACAGCAATGCATGAAACACTGAGAGAATTAAACCTGATCTCTATTACCAGCAAAAGTGATGACACTCATGGTCTTCTGGTGTCCATGGCAATCTCCTCACTTATGTCAACTTCTTACCTAATCTACACAGAAAATAATAATTCCTAATGAGCTCTGAAATTTCACTTCCTTAGCAGACCGATGGCCAAAATGTACCTCGCGGTACTCAGATCTAGTCCATACTCAGGCCAGATTCTTCATAAAATATTTTTTCCAGTGATACATCAGGTTGTGATCTTGCTGTTGTGTCCTTGTTCCAGCAGAATAGTTGAGCTTTATGCAATTAAGCATTTATTTATAGAAATGTCTTACTGTAGTAGAGCTAGGTGTTCTACGTGTTCAGATTTCACCCTGACCTTTGGGGAATGTTAAGCCATTGTACAGACAGATAACTTGACAGGCAGTCTTCAAAATAAATAAATAAATAAATAAATAAATTA
This sequence comes from Nothocercus julius, assembly GCA_013398735.1. Lineage (NCBI taxonomy): Eukaryota > Metazoa > Chordata > Aves > Tinamiformes > Tinamidae > Nothocercus > Nothocercus julius. Next base: position 2,618,402 of record VZSV01000095.1, on the reverse strand, counting down.
CATGTTTTTTTTTTTGCTGGGAACTTCTTTAATACTTAAAGTACAATTCAAAGCTATCAGAANAGGAAAATTATGGGAGCAGAAAGTGTATCCAGCACTCTGTTACGGTAATAGATAGTTTCTTTTTAATTTTTTTCTTTTTCTTTTTATTTAATTATATTTTTAAATAATAGAATCAAACTATTTTTAAAAAAAAGTAATTACTCCTTTTTGAATTTCTATTACAGTGTGTGTCCAACTGGAGGGACATCAACTAGAAGTTTACTTATATTCTATTTTAAAAGAAATATCAGCTTGAAAGTACCTTCTATCCTGAAAACAGGAAACATCCATTGAAAAAAAATTATCTTTCCAAAGATAAGAGGAGAGAGGAAAACTCAGGAACAGAGATCCAAAAGAACAGTTCTCATCACAGTACACATCAGCACCATTTCTATGCTTCTTTTCTCTCTCCCCCTTTCTGGTTGCAACACTTAAGCTCATATTATTCTTATACAGGAAAAAAGTTTATAAATGAATTAATCACAATTTATGATATCATATGATGATTATGATATCATCATGTTCAGGAAGTTTTCCATTTTTGTTCTCCTAATAATTACAAGATTTATAATCTCTGAGAAGATGCATGAGAAGAGTATGATCTCTCTGCACAGCATTAAATATTTATCGGAAAGTTGTTTTACAACTACAAAATCAAAGGATAACTCATGAGGGGGTCTCTCGTTTTTGAGCTATTCATTGTGTCATCTTATGGCTTCTGAAGTAGGCATAAGCATAAACAGAGCTCTTCCCACTCCATTGCCGTGTGCCCTTTGCGCCTCTGAAAGGACAGAAAAGTGAATTAACTAAATTCCAGTGCAGCTTTGCATGAGAAATAGTGCAAGTTCTGTGAGATACTATGGGACATTTTGCAATTGCTCCTGAATTTGAGCTTCAGCTCCTCCGGACCTTCAAACAGCTTCTGTGGGGTTTAATATACTTTGGAATTACACTGGTAATATTGAAAGGTCTACAAATTAAGAAACAGATTTTTCTGGCCAGCACCAGCCCAGAATTTTTTTAAAGCAATAAAGCAAAATGAATGTGCTTTGCAAAAAACAGTCACTGAAAATTACAGCAACATGCTTGCTTGCATATATTCTAATAACTGAAACCATCTTTCAGAGTCAACAAGTAACCAATTTTGCCCCATGACATGAAAAGCTGTAGGCAATTCATTTTTTCCCCAGCCTATTAAAACAATAATATCATCCCAAGAAGGTTTCACAAATCAAGATGTACCTTTAGATTTTAGAAGAAGAAAATTGTTCAGTAAAAAATGAAAATAAATAAATAAATAAATAAATGGAGGATCAATATCTATGTGCTACTTTTTATTTTTCTATTAACCAGTAGCACAGAACAATACTACCTGTTTTATTTGCCTGGACTAACATTACTCTCTCTATATATTTATAAATAAAATGGATTATATACACACATACACAAATATATAAATATATAAATCCATTGTAACTTTATTTTGGTACTCAAAAGCAACAGGAATCGATAGCTTGGTATGGGCAGCACGGAGGTGCATCAGTTCACAGTAGCATGTTTGGTGTCTTTCCAGGATGTGTTGTTTCCCTAAGCTGGGCATGAAATCCAGCTGATAGAAGTTAATATGTGTAACATGCATGAAGATCCAGAAGAAGCACAGAGGCATAATCATTCCCCTGATGTTCTCTAATTGCCGTGCACTGATTAGAAATTAATATTAGCAAAGAATGGAGCTCTTGGGTTGCTTTGGTTAACTGCTTCCTGAATTAAATACCTTTGTCTTTTTTTTTTTTTTTTTTTGCTAATGCTTTCTGTGCAGAATGAAAACCACTCTCCCCTCCATGAACACTGTAAAATATTAAACTTGCCACATATTCAACAACGTAGACACATTCAACTTTTTTTCATTTGTTGAAAAGAGTAAGTTTTTCTTACAGAAGTTTTGTGTGAATATAGAAGAACCATAAGTACTAGCAGTGGTTTGTGTAACCTACAGTGTTCCCGGGCAGTTTGGGTTAGCCCTGCGTTCACTGGATATCTGGAGAAAGTGCGCAGGAAAATCTTTGCTTCATGTGACAATGACTTTCAAAACAGTGCATTAAATTTCAGCTAAAATTCTGGAAAAAATACTTTTTTTTTTCTATAATTTTCTTCAGGATATTTCATAACTCCTGAACTCTGCACTTCTTTCAAATTAGTCAACAGAGGTCTATTTGTCTGAAGCATATGTCTGACCTTTTCAGCTATTTGAGGGTTGTTCAGTACAGTAATCTCCATCAGTTTAGTCAACTTAAAAAATCCCCACTGATCCCATCACATAAAAGGTTTACAGACTTGGAGCTTTGAATCCCCCTCACTGTCAGCAGCGAAAAGCTCATTCCGAGCATTCTTTCACGCTAGAGGAAGATAATCCCTTGTCAGAAAGGAAAGATGGAGGTTTCCGATTCATGCAAACAACCAAACGTGCACAGAAACATGCTAAAACACAACAAAATAAAACCAATGGCCCCAAAAGACTTCAGACAGATTTTAGCTGAACAACAGGGACTGTGAAAGCTCTGAGCTGCCCTAGACACAGAAAGATGCACGACACAAATGCAGGGCAAGGCCTAACTGGCAGGCCACAATTTTCCTGAATACAAGTACGAAATAGTAACAGCCCCACACAAGGTGTGGATACCCAGAGCTAACGAATAAAAAGCACCATTTGTATTTCAGAATCATGTTAGAAAAATCTCTTAATCTCTCTAAAGTATCCTGTTGCGGGCAAGGCATGCCATGAGCTGAATCTAAAAGGACCTGGACCTCCTTCCCTAGGATCAAGGTCCAGGAGCCAACCTTTCCTCTGCGCCCTGGTGCTTACTCGTGTGATGGCACACGAGCACGGCAGCGTCTGGGACTGCCTGCCTTTCTGGGACAGCCAGAGAGCTCCCGAGGCGACAGCCTGGTTACAGCACTCCCAGCATGAGTATTCTCTGATTATACATTATCAACAAGAATGACACCATCATCTTTGATGGCCAGTCAGGTTTTACAAGGAAAATCATTGTAGGCAGGAGCTATCACAGGAACTTGTTGTTCCACACCATGGCTGCAGCCTTCTACTCTGACCTAAGAGCAAATGGGGGTCACTAGTGGCCCCTGGAGCCTCTGGAAAGACACACAGACCCTGGAGAAGCCACAGGTCTCACTACTCTCTCCTATACAAGAGAAGGGGGCAGCAGTTGCCTAACCTGAAACCAGTTGAATCTCACACTTGACGAACAGATGGGAGCTCTTAAATTTTCAGAGGAGTGTTTCTACTGTTGAGATTTTTGTTGAGAGGTACCTAAATATCTTGACATAAAATTGGCCAAAGAGGCACTTTTGAAGAAAGAAAATGTCATGAACTACCAATTTTTATTTTAACATGGGGAAGAAAAAATTGACTGTCAGCCCACAACATCAATATCACTCAGGAAAGAAAAGTATCAGTCCATGCCCAAAGCATAAATAGAGCACCGTGCTCACAGAAGGAGTCAGTACAGAGAAGCTGGTCTTTTCTTCAAGCAGCAGAATGCCTTTCCTGGGCAAAGGACATAACTAGATAAAAAAAACACCCCAGGACCCCTGTCTTTCTAACCACGTGGAAACTGATTGCACCTGAGGAAAGAAAGTTGTTGAGTTCATTCTTTAAAGCACATCATTTCTGTTTGACTGAGACCACTTGTCTTCAATGCTGTGTGCTCTTGTAATCTATACGACTGTGGTGTGAGCTATGTAGGTGTTTAATGAAGAACTGCATTTGGCAGCTACTATGCAAATCATTTCTTTTGGAAATCTGGAAGAGAAATACTTGCAAGAATAGGACACATAAGAAAAGGTGAATTTCAACTATGGATTTCACTTTTAATTTACTTTAATTTTCCCAACTGTAAGACATTTTTTATTTCTTTTACCTTTAGTATTTTATTAAAGCAAGAAATAGAATACTACACTATTTGGATTTAAAATATCTAGTCTTAGTATTTTTATTTATTTATCTGGTATTTATTACTTTTAAAAAGTAATTTCATATTCCACCACATCATTTGTTTTAATATTTGTTTAAGATGTCTTATGTACTTCTGCCTTACTTTCTATATACAGAATTTCTATTATTTTATTCTTTTTTTGTGGACTGACAGTGACTTTAATTCGGATAGGCTTTCCATAAGTTACATGAGGTCAATTAGATATCTCAGCTGTGTATAGGATATTCTGTATTTATCAAAAGTATTCTTGCTCCAAATGGCTTACCTCCAATAGCTTCTACATAGGCTAGACTACCCCTTTTTTACCTTTTTTTATAGGCTCCAACCTTCAAGTCTCTGACCTTGCAAATTACAAGACCATATGCTTAATTTTAAGTACAAGAATCTCATCAGCTTTAGAAGGGCATGACATTCAAGTAAGTTAAGGATGTCTAAAACACTTTAAGGGACCTAGTGGTACAACCTTTATGTTCTTCAACAAAACATTACTGTCACCTGTTCAATGAAAAGCAGCTATGGACAAATAAACAGTAAATGTGGACTTCACTACATCATTATCCTGAGAAACACTTAAGCATTCTTTACATAAGTACTTCAGGAAGACTGAAAACCACCAATATAGCACAGACATGAAAATCAGTTTAATGTAGCTCATATATAATTGTCTTCTCCCAATCTTGTAATTTGTCTTTTTTTTTCTGCTACTTTTCCCCTGTTTTTATCTGCCTTTCCATCTTTTGCATTAGCATATTCAGATCAAATAAAACACTGCATGATAAAATGAGATTACTACTTCCATAAGGAATGTTCAAATTACATTAAGCAGCAGTGAGTTAGTAAACTGCTTTACACTTAGATTTCTCTTAACCACACTGCAGCTGCTTGTGGCTGAGTAGGAACAAATACTTGTACGGGGGTTGGAGTAGATGATCTCTACAGGTCCCTTCCAACCTCAACCATTCTGTGTATCAGAGTAAGTCTTACAGTCCCTGTGAACTATCAGATAGAGGTGTCTAGACTAAACAAAATTTTAAAAATCTGCCTGTGTACAGAAAATCCGTCAAGCCTATTTTGAGGTTTTTAGGTAGCATAAAATTTTAGCTGTGGCTCTCAATAGAGTTGAATTTTACACACAAGAATAAAAGCTACCTTCGTGTTTGACTGCTTGGATGACTTCTAGAAAGCTTGGAAGGCCTGGATGCAACGTCTGGCTCTGCTGCCATCAGGACCCCCGCAGCCATCAGCACCTCCCCCACAGGGAGCTGCAATTTACAAATTTGGTTTCTTCAAGTGACGGACTATACTAGTATTTTTGGTAATTTTTAACATCTTTATTGAGATAGTGAACAAATTCTACATATTGAAACTTTAGGGGAGGGTAACACTTGAAAGTGAAATAAAGTACAGTTTCTCTATTTTTAACCTCCAGACTGACAAAAAAAAAAAAAAAAAAAAAAAAAAAAAAAAGTAGAAATGATTAATCAGTCTTGACCTAAGTTGAGCCCTTTCACCTTCCCAGCTCAGTAAGCTATTTCTCTAACCCAGGGCTCCTGGGTATCACTTTGCTCGGTGTCTCCAGATGTCTGCCTGAGCTGGCAGCCTTGCACCTACATGTAGCAACTATCCCGCCTGTTCCGAAAGGGGTTGCGCCCCTGCTAGCCTTCCCAGGGATTGAGTTTACTCAGATTTTAATTTGTGGTGAACTTTCATTTGATTTCTAAGCTACAAGCTTGGGACCTGGGAGATATATTTAACATTCTTCCCCACAGCCTTCTTTACTTCTCCCGGACATTTTTCTTTATGCTGATGCTACATTAGCCTGACACAGGAGATCCCTTCTGTTTATTTCAGATGTTAAGAACTCCAGGAGAAGAGGTTTGGGGTTGGGGTGGGGAGAGGTGTCTGTGTAGTGCAACACTTAATTGAATTATATTGGTATATTATAACTTACAAGTGTAAAAAGACACATATTAGGGACAAAAAAAATGAGTCTCGAAGGAAAAGGGACTTTCAAAGGCTGCATTTTTATAGACCATGAATTCCTAAAGCATGCCATTTATGTGATTTCCTCAAAGTCCTGTGGCAGTTTTGCTGTGTCAAAGTAAAATTTAATAATTCCAAGGGATATTTTAGGGGCTCCATCAGAGGTTGCAAGCCTCATTTTAATGTGGGGCCTTACAGGTTTCCATTTCTACTTCTGTATAAAACAATGATTATGAGATAGTAACACAATGGAACTAGAAATGGACAATCCTCTGAGTTGAATGAGTTTTTCAAAACTCAGTTTCAGAGAAATGGGAGCTAGAGAACAGATTACCTGAGGAGGATACTGTCACTTGGTGAAATAAATCAAGAAACTCTCTGAGCTAGGCTGAAGCTATAAAGGAAGAGAGTTTCAGTTGTTTGGAGTAAGAGAAAAATAAATTGGTTGCTGAGAAAAGAATTTGGAGAGTATGGAAAAAAAATCCATATGGTAAAGGAGATTGTCAAGAGATTCTGTGGGATGAAAAGGGAGAAAGGATGTTGGATTTTTAAATCACAAGTTTCCAAGCCCAAAGCACACTAACTGCTCCGAGAACATGCACAAATTTAGTGTGGTTTCAGTTAAATTAGCATTTTCTTGTGCTAGCAAAAATCAGAGATAATTGGTCTGAAATACGAGCATTACTGCTGAACCCGCATCCGGGGGCCAACCTGGAGCTGGGGCACAGAGGAACAAACCCTGGAGCCACAGGGACCGCAAGGCAGCACTGGCAGGACCTGAGGGAGGCTGTGTGGCCAGGAAAGACACATCCAGCAGGGCAAGGAGCTGCCGCCTGCGCAGCCTAAGGGAGGCTCCAGGCGGAAAATCAGAGTCAAACCCAGCGGCAGCTGCTGGGCGAATGTCCAGGTCAGTCCACTTCACTGAAACACCTTGCTTTTTAGATTTATGCACATCGTTTACTGCAGCTCTGAGGTCTCAAAACTAGGAAGCTCAATTATAATTTTATTACATAAGCAGATATGTTCATTACACCGTGGCAGCCCCCTTCACTGTATGTGTAGTATCACACTAGCTGTAGAAACGATAAAATCATTAACAATGAAGGGGATAAGAGAGAAGTCTGTTCATGAAAGATTACTTACTAATTTGTAAATATCTCATATATATCTGCAAGAAACAAAGAATCAAAACAAAACTACATACATCATGCATTTTAATAGACTCTCTCCTTGGAAGCGTGAACTAGAGATTTGTTTTGTGAAACATGAAGGTTCTTTGATGTTCTGATTTTGTAACCTTGATGTACTTTTCCATTATACAATAAATTATGGTCTGTCATCCATGCACAGAGCATCACAAGACTGAGATTTAATTACTCCTGCATATGAAGATAATTTATTTGGAAGGTTTGCCTCTGGACACATTAAAAACTCCTGATCGCTTTGATATAAGTTTTCTCTGAACAAGAGCGAAAATTTGGGCCAAAAAAAGCTTTAACTGAATCCAGTAGTACTTGTAAGTATATTAAAGATATATAAGTACTTATCTTTTTTTGACAGGACTATATTTCAATAACTAAAACATGCTCTATAAAGCCATAAGATTAATTAAGCTTTTACTACTTTTAATTGGATGAGCTCAGTATAAAGAAAAATATTTCAAGATCAAATTTTATGATCTTTTTCTTAATTGTTGTAATGGTTCATCTAGATAGTGCACAATAGAAAGTGAAGCAGACTAGAAAGTCTAGGTGAATTCAAAAATGAAATTCAGGAACAATAAGCCATTTCTCATATTTGCAGGAAGGAAGGAAGGAAGGAAGGAAGGAAGGAAGGAAGGAAGGAAGGAAGGAAGGAAGGAAGGAGAAAGTGTTACAATGAGAGTTATTCTATGGCACCAGGAGATAATGCCACAAATCTCTGCTAATGAGAATACACTGTGTACAAACACAGCAAAACATAACAAACTATTATAAATGACCAATAAACCCACCTGTGGAGTTGCCTGATTCAGGCAAGTTGCTGGCCAGGTCACAAAATGGAGTCATTCTTGTTGTAGTTCAGCCTACCCTGGTTTTATATCATAAGCAATGCATTTGATAAGCTGGTAATTCTTCCTAAAAATCCTGTGGAGTTATAAAAGGTTTCCCCACAGCTGCAAATCTCAGCAAGAACAAGTATTTAGTAGCTTAAGCTTCACAAGAGTAAGCGGTGACCAAGGCTGTCAGTCTGACTATGCCAAGGTGTGGATAGGTGCTGGCCTAAGTAGGCTTATGGCCAGGTTATAACTAAATATGGCAGTGCTTTTAGCTCAAGCATCAGAAGAAAGGTGAATGTGTATATACCAGTCTCTGGTTTTATTTATATTATTTCCCAAAAAACCAAAATAATAAAAGTTGATCCTTTTCACTTTTAGGCCCAATCCTGAAATTTGCTATGCATGAGTCCACTATTAAACACATGTACCGCAAATTCAGTATCAGAAAACTAATGTGCAATTTTTCATTTCTAATCTCATTATTTCTAGTTATCCATAGTAATTATGTTTCTGGTTCTGTTAGCCATTTAGTATTAGACATGCTTGTCATGTAATTGGACACTGCCAGCTCCCTTAGGCCTACAGCAGACTTTGAATTCAATTCCTGTAGTAACAATGTGACTGGATTTATTCGTGTAATTCTGCCATTTAAACCAATCGCCCACCTTAATTATGATAAACCTGCAAGGCATGATCTGCATGCAGGAGATACCAAGCAAGTCTGACATCTCTCAGTTTATCCATCTGTTTGATTATATGTGTACATGATTCTCAGACACATTCATTTTATTCGCTAAGAATTATCTAAAGAAAAAAATACTTCTGTTTCAAATACCACTTTTTCAGATTTCTTAACTAGTGATGGACTAAAACACAACAATAAAATTTTTCAGTGAAGCAATAAATGTATAGGCAATGGGCTCATCAAGTAGCTCTGGAACCAGCACCATTTGCTATCCATGTGCATAGCATTCAGTCTGATTTTACCTATCTGAAATAAAATTCTTTCTCAATTTGTTACTGTACTTTTTAAAATGTTAAGTATCATGTTTTTTTTTTTTTTTTTTTACCTCAAGAAACAATCCCAAATCCTCCTGTATCAGTGTTCCATGTTTTTTCTAGTTTTAGATAGGTATAATTTCCCCATTTTGTACCTTAGAATTGACTGTTCCCTTGGTACTAGGGTGATATCACATCTTTATATTGCCCAGCTCAAGCTGTAGAGGTTAGGTATTTTCCTAAGTACTTATTGAAACAGAATATGGGATATATGTGCCAGTCCATCCAAAGAGGTAGGACATTTTGTTTGTTATGTCTTTCTGTGCTTTGCTCTGAAAATTATCAACAAAAACCCTTTTACCAGAAAGACACAAAGTGATTTCAAACAAACAAACAAAAAGCAAACATACACCCCTATATATATATATCATTGTAGTTCTTTTCCTATGCTGGCTTTTGCTGTTCTGTCTCATGTTCTCAGAAAGACCCTACCTTGAAATGCATTTTGTTTCCTACCTCATTCTCTGTGCTCTGCTACAGGAAAACGGACTGTCAAACCAACAAGTCACAAACAAATTTAAGCTTCCATGGTGGCATTTCCTAAGAAATCTGTCACAGCACTTATTTACCAAGTGTGGGCAGAGGCAGTCCTTCTAAGTGGGATTAGTTGCACGAAAAATTTGAAAAGAGAAAACAAGGTATCAGTGTTGAATATTACACCGAATGAGACTTGCATTTTCTAAAATGTTTTTATAGACTTGAAAGATTGATAATGTCCTTTGACAGTCTTAATTACCTGCAATTATTTATATCTTTGACTTTACAACCTGTCCATTAAGAATAAATGGCACAAGTGTTGTAAATGACTATGTGAATTCCAGAACACTTATTGCTGTTACTCAGCTTACATAATAATTGCCCCCAAAACAGAAAATGCCCCTTAAAAAAAAATCACTTTAAATGAGAAATTAATTCAACACAAGCTCCAATTTTAAAATTATGTTGCTATTAAGAGGAGAATAAAGTAAGAAAACCCCCTTAAGGGTTAATCACATTAGGAGTAATCCATGCTTCCTCCTCTGAGTCCATACTGAATTCTTAAATCTGATACAGCACACCTATCACACAAATAATTTAGATAAAATCAGAGATACTAAATTGAAATTTAAATAATCAATCTGACTTGCTGGACCATAGCTTTCCCACATTGTTACACCTCAGAATTGTTGGCAAAAATCCCCAAAACCCCACCCTCTGAGTTGTATTGGTCCAAACCTTCTAAGATGCTTCATGATGTGAGATGTTGCCAATAAAATACATTGGTTGAACTGATTATGGTAAAAGAAGACAAAATGTCACATAATCAGGAGTAGCAACATGATCTGCACTAACACTCCAAATTGCTTTATTGTTTTGAACGAAGGTTGCCTTTTATACTAAATAACTACATTTGAGATCCAAAAGGGACAGTGTCCTTAGGCACTCTCCATTCCAGGGGATTTGATCATACTAGATGATCTGATTTGTCTTCATCTAAATCACACTTTCCCTACAGTTTATCTTTGAAGTAGCTTTGATAAAAGTCTTTGGCACATGATAAAATTTGTCTTCCAAGAAGAAACTTGCCAAATTCCTGCAGTCAATTATGAGCAAAACCATAAGTATCCTAGCTAAGAGTTCTATCAGAGTGATCTGACAGACAATTTTTTTAACTTGGAGAAGACCTATCAGAAATACTGCTTCATACATCAACTCACTTTTGGTTAAATGCTATAATGAAATGTTTTATTTTGTGTTTGTATTTATTATGTTTCAAAAGAAAGACCAACCATTTCCAGAAACACCAAATACAAATAACATTGTTAAGTCATTTTTCTCATACACATAGAATATAGTGTAATACTAGAAAACACTGTTGAAAGAGAAACAAGAATATCTTAAGCCAGTAGCAAAAGTGACTTTTCAGGATGACTTTAATTCAAATGAAAACTTTACTTCTTAAAAGTAAAATAGACACCAAGCCCATAGCTTCTATTTAAATTGGGGTAAATGATACAACATTAATGTCTGGGTAGACAGGAAGACCATAACAACTACCTTTTTCTGATCAGCTTGTGGAACTGTACTCAAAAATCCACAGTAGTTAATAGTATTTTTTTTTTCCAGAAAATAAATATTGTCTTAGCAAATGGTGATGTAAGCTCAAAAGTGATAGGGAGCTTATTCATGGACAACTAGATGTTTCCAAGGCAATGTAACTGTGTCTTGAAGCACGTTCTTCAGGTCTAACAGTGCAAAAAAGCATGAATGGAAATCATTGCTGTAGAGTGCAGCAGGACTCAGTACCTTGCTTAATACTGGACTCAGTACCTTGCTTAATACTTAACACGTCTAGTATCTATATGTGCTGTACATTTCTCACACCATGGAAATTCCTTCCTGCAAGTCTTGCATTTCAATCAGAACACGTTTAATACAGAAGTCTACATCACACGTTGGCCTCTATATCTTTCCTAAAGATCACACCTTTTTTTTGCAAGTCCTTTATTCAAAGGGCAAAGGAGAGGCAAAAAACCAGCAGAGTTTCCTCCACTTCTCAGCCTGCTGGCAATACAAATGAGTCAGCCCATGCACAGGAGGGATGCATAAAAGTATAGTAATTTGCATGTAGCAGATTGATGTTTCTAAAAGGGAAGGACACACGAGTAGGAAGGAAAAGATGGATAGAAGTGACACAATTCTGTGTCTGCAGTTCTTTCTTTCAAAGAGGATTGGGTATTTAAAATTCAGAACAAAATTAATAAAGGCAAAATTGAATCTGATTTTAATTAGGAAAAAAGAAATGACAAAAAAGTAGAAAATGTTTTTAAAAAATGCTGTCATCTTTCTTATCTACTACAAGGAAAGTCTTCCTGTGTAGAGCTAAGAGTCCAAATTTGGATTAGTACCAGTTTCTTTAAAACATTCTCTCATTCATCTTATACCAGCTTAATTTTAATTTATCTATAACATAAATATCTGACAATAAAATTATCTGCTCACCATATAACGCCAAAATACACCAATGGTTAAAAACTTCCTTGACTTTCTATATAAGACCCAATTTCAAATGTTTCATTAGATAAGTCTGACGATAATGTCTTTTTCAAAAAGTACCTTTACTCTGGAGAGCATATGAGGAGTGTAGTGGGGAAAATTAGTAACATGAATAGAGGAGTTCTGATTTTTTTTTTTGCTATTCCCATGATAAAATCTTTATTGAAATTAGTGTTGTGTAAAGATTTAGATGATGAGTAACTGGTAAATTGGTTTTCCTTCCAAGAAATATTTAAAGTACTCTCATAGATCTGAAGAAAAATGGTAAAATGTTGAGCAGGAAAGATATCTAGTAAGGAAAAAATCTCATGGATTTGTTTATAGTCCTAGTCTGTTCTTACTTGTATTATGAAAAGAAGCTGGGATTTCTCCCCACTTCCCCCCTCTAATTTAATGTTTTGTTCTGCATTTATGGCATACAAAACAACAATTGTCATTTTGTGTCATTGATCCTGGATCACAAAGACCCCCTAAGGAAAAGTTACTTAGTTGTTAAAGACAGGCTTCAAAGAATGAAAGAAGTGACAGCTGGAATCCCTGCTAGATATTTCAAATTCCTAATAAAAGATGACAGAGGTTTGTAAATCCTTCATCTTGTCGTGTGTACTTTATGCAATACTAGTTGAGGCAGTCATTCTCTCTCATATAAGAACATGATTTTATTTTTTATTTCTTTTTCTATACAAAGGATGTTATTATAGGCAGAATGGAGGTGAAGGTAGCTGAGAGTCAGCGAATCATGGATCCATGCAGACTGCTTGTTCTTCCTTATTTCCAGGCTCTAGCTTACACTTACTCTCTCTTCCTTGAAAAATAAAATCTCCAGCTATTTTGCTCAACAATTCTATCAATTTTCAATCACCAGTACATTCTCAACAACAGTGAAAAAGAAGTGAAGAACATAGCTACTAGTTTATTGTAATTGCTTGCCTCTTTTATAATAAACAGGAAGTATATTGTGTTTCCTATCTTTATATTTATGTTGTAGTAAAATATGCCTCTAGATTGAAACAGTGAAAATTTTTTATTAAATGAAAAGTTGGAATTGCATAAACCCCATCAGTGCTTGTAACAGGTCTAGCTTATTTCCTGAAAATTTTAGCAAAAATATTCAATATTTTTGTTTAATAATGACCCGGTAGTAGTTACAGTTATGTTCGATATTTACATCTGTGCTCACCAGCACAGTGCTGGCTTTTTATTTCACTCAGCAAAGATAATTCTGAGTTGTTTCTCCTATGAAATAATGATTCACATGCCCTTTTTCATTACCAAAGGTATGTACTACTTGGCTTAGCAGAGGTGGAAAAACTACTGTAAAAACATAACTACATAAAGCTTTTTATAACAATTACTATACAAATAAACATAAATGTGTAGAATGTGTGAAAATTACATTCCTTTGTATTTTCAAATCCTATGAAACAGTAACACGGAAACTAAATCAAATGTAGTTTTGCTACTTTACTGTCTTTTTTTTTTTTTTTTTTTTTCTGTATTTTCTTAAAATAGCTTAATTAAAAACAGCCTGAAAAGAAAAAATGTGGGTTTTTTTGCAGTTCTTAGACAACACCTTAAATCAGCTGCAATTTCCCAGGAAGGACCTAGGAGGACTATAGATAAGATATTTAATTTGATACTCAAAACATTGTGCCATGGCAAGGGCAAATAATAAGGAACATTTCTAATACCTCCAGCCAAGTATATGTCTAGTGTCGTAGGAATACTTGCATAATTATGGGGAGTTATGATTTAAGTTAAAGAATTATTATTTATTTTTAATATTGCTAATTTCCAACAGCTACAAGCTATGTCAAGAAATACATGGACAATAGATTTTTTAAAAAATTAAGCAGACTGTAGAAATGAATTAACAGTATGAAATATTTGTGGACATCTACAGCTGTGTTCTGTGGCAGTAGATGTATCTCATATATTTTAAAATATAGCTCCCCAGATACAACATGGCGATCAAATTCTAGCATTTCTAGGAGTGACAGAGTTAACACTTCAAGTTTTATAATTTAAAAATAGAAAAGTAATGACACCAGAATATAGCTGGAATATATAATAAAAATATTAAAAATATATTAACAATATAAAAATTCATATATACTTATATATTTTAATGCATATCTGATGAAAATCTAGGACTAATATTTCACATAGTATTGAATCATGAAAAATACTGATATATTTTGATATAAAATTTTATATTACAAATATTCAGAAGCTGTTGTAAGGAAGTCATTCATCTTATCTATTTCCTTTAACTTGTTGTAGAGATATATTTCCATCTATAGTATTTCTGAATACATACAGAGAGAACAAGCTCCATGGAAGAGGCAAAGCTTTGGGTGGTTTACAGTCTTTGAAAACACAGGCAATGTAAAGATAACATTAATCTTCCTTCAAGAGGCGGAAAAGAGAATCACAGACTGTCCATTCTATGCAGCTGTGGAGCAGCTACCCTTGCTCTATAGGTGGAAAACTCTATTATTATTATTATTGTTACCACAGCAGGACTTGAAATGGAAATGTTCTTTCAATCCCACAGAATTCAAGAATGTCAAGCATTTTAAGTCTGTGAAGGGTCACCAAATTTCTTAAAGTATTTTACCCTTTCCTAGAGTACTTCACACTTTCATCTCTTAAAAAGAAAAACAAAAAGATCATATGCAATAATTTATTTTTTTAAAGGAAATCAGCACACAGGGTGGGCAGAAGCAAGAAAAGGAGGAAAGTAAATAGAATTATGTGTCCTTTTTTCATCTCTCTAAGCAATGAAAAAGACAAACCATAGCTAATAGGAGACAAGATTTCATTTGTGTACAATTAGCAAGTTCACATATATAGATTTCCAACTGATTTGCCAGAGGCTGCAATAAATACTGTTTTTGCAATCCTATAGCAAAAATCCTTCTACTTTAATGCCTGCCTTGCAGGTAAAGATGATGATTTTGGTTCAGAGCCCAGTTCTATAGTGTTTGTGATCTCCATGAAACAACTGTCTTACAGGGTTTCAAAATGACATTAAAGAAGGAGTTGCATCCTGCAAGTTTGGAACACATCTAGGTAAGGCCACCCATCAGTTTGTACAGAGGTTGTGTAATGGACTGATTAGAACAAACATTCATCGCCAGCTCTGATGCTCTAAACAGAGTTGATAGAGTGACAGATTCCATTCAGTTTCTACCCATTTTCAAGATGCTTGAGAGTACTTATGAAAGCAAACTGTACATGGGAACTAAGGAGTGTCAGAGCTACAGATCTCACTACACACCTGTTAAACGCCTCAAGACAGTCTTGAAGTGTTGCGTGCTGAAGACAAGGATTATTTCTTCACCTACAAAGAAACCTTGCAGCTTCTTCTGTCTTATAGAAGGTTTCAGACAGAGTTGGCTTTAATTAAGAGAAATTTGGAGCCAACTGATACTTGGAAAGTTAGAGCCCACAAAGCCTTCAAAAATTAGTTGTTTTTCTTGTCCCCGCTGGAAACACCCTTGGTTAGTGTACTGTAATACCCTCTCCATCAAATACTCAACAAGCACAGTCAAAAAAATTGCATACAGATGAACTTACTTAAAATATGATTTCTTAAAAATCTGAATATATGTCAAAAAGACATGAAGAATAGATTATCTTAATCCAAAGCATTATTAGGCCAGCGTTATCTCAGACTACAGATTCTCCTTGCAAAGTAGTTTATTCTGTGACAGTCACTGATCTGTTTCCTAGACTGTAGCTCCTTAATTTCTTTACTAAGTAGTAGTTCCTAGGCTCAGCAGAAGTCCTTAGGCTCCACATTTATAGTTTCTTTACTAAGTAGTCACTTTGGCAGCCCCTTTTTAAAATTTATACTTTAGCAACAGAAGTAATGCTCATTTTGCATAAACAAATAACTCCTTACACGTTGTTCATTGTTTTCATATATCATATTGTAATCTGCCTAAATTTTTCTCTTGCAAATCTGAAGTATACTCCTTAAACCAAGCAGAATTATTCCTTTTTACCTATAGTACAAAAATTGAATAAGCTTTTCCATGAATTCTCTAACTTATTAAAATTGACCTCTATTGCACCTGTACTTTTATATATGGTTCTTATAAAGCATATCATACTATTATTTATCATGACAAGACTGACCTCTTGACAGGCAAACTTTGACTATAATTCAGTCTATTTTGCTCTGACTCTCATTTTTTTTTGTCAAATAGGGATACATCAAACTTATTTTGCATATTAGACAGAAATTTCCTTCAGCAATGTAAGGAACAGAATTATATGAAAGTAAACGGATTACAGAAACAATAGGCAAATTTGAAAGAGTAACATTATTTTCATATGTGTTCTTTGAAAAAAGAAATTGCACTTGTGTTCTGGATAAGACTCGCCATCCCAGTCTTACCATGATGATTTCAAAATCAGGGAATGTTTTTTATTTGAGTAGCACAAAGGTATTTTTCCCACATCACAGTCTCAGCCATACCCTACAAAATGATGTCAGGCAAAAAAGGATCTGACCACCACATCAACCTCGCTATATCTTTACTATTCTTTTCATCAGATTACTGGAATATACATTTTCCAGATTCAGATTCACTCTCCTCCAAGTAAGTGTCTTTTAAAAAGGTTATTTAGTGATATAGGTTTAAAAATAGAACAAAAATGCATTCAAATCCTCTACAACTTTTCAAATTGCAGATAAATTTGATTTGACCAAAACCCAGCACCTATAAAATCTAATCCAATTATCCTTAGCTGTCTTAAAATCTTACAAAACACTTTTACAGTAGCTTATCTCTTTACTTAGGGCACATAGAAAAGAATTTGGAGGACTTGCAAGTATGGTTAGAAGTCCCATTAGGATTTTAAAATGCAGCTTTAAAGACTAAGAAGTGAAATGAACCTTGCACTGAAAGTGAAGGAAGAATATTTGTATTGGAAATACTAAAGACCACCAAAACACCGACAATTTGGGGGAATCTATATTTTCCTTTGACTTCTAATCCAAATTTGTTTCCGAAAACAGAAAAAGAGGAAGTGTACCTTCTCTTAGCAAAACAGTCTTAGATGTGTTTGCTAATATGTAAAATTTTTACATACAGTTAAGTTATTACAGCTCACACACATCACACACACAGACACATGCACCTATAAATAAAGTAACGAAGACAACAATTCTTCTAGTTTTCTTTGGTCAGATAAGTTCACAGTTGCGTCTTCTGAAGAACCTCAAACCTTAATTAAGGAAAAATCTCCAAAGGCTTTAATTAAACCTTGTCAGGAAGCAATATAACACTGTTATTTGGAAGAAATTAAGTGGAAGAAAATAATGGGTTTGACTTTCCGCTCTTACACTTGTTTCATCCAAATGTGAGGTGAAAAATCAGAGCTCACATGCCTAATTTTCCCAAATAAGTAGAATGCATGGAATTAAAACATTTCTATTATTCCTTTAATACTATCTAGTCATACCATACCATACAGTCAGCTGTTATCTGAATGTGTTTTCCTGTTCAATGAGCTGTTAAAAGAACTGTATCTATATCAGAACTGCAAGTGGAATATAAGAAGACTAAATGGAGATAAACCAGCTGGTATGCTAGATGAGTGGGACTTAAATTTGAAAATACCCATATCATTTTGTGTGTGTGTATGTGAGAGAAATGCAATGCAATTTGTGATTTGGATCTCACATGTTGCAGCTGCCATAGGAAAGCTTCCAGCATATTCTTCAGCCACACTATGGCTATTTCTCACTTAAAGTCCGCTGGATCAGAACGAATGATCATTGCTTCCTTGGTAGAAGTCCTCTCTTTAGTATCTTCAGTAGAAACAATTCATGATTTTTTTCCTGTCATAAGTCTTGGTGATCTAACTCCATTTTTTTTTTCTTTTGCAAAGAGCTAGGAGATTTGCTGAGCTTTGCTTGATGAACAAGGAATTATCAGTGATCAATTCATATATGCTGACTTGACCAAAGTCAAAATATTTGGTTTTGACATAAGGATAGGGGCAATTGTTAGTCAGCATACCTTACTCCCTTGTTATGGTTATGTCCAAGAGTGTCCAAGAGGTTTTAAGACATACATGCACACAGATTCACACAGACTATATATAGTTTACATGTAGAGAAACATACATCAGTGAAAAAGCAACAGTGTAAGTTCTGCCATAAGAAAGACTTCTCGAATGCATTTTCAACAATTTTGCAGGATATTACCAAGATATAAAGATTTCAGAATAACTGTCAGAAAAAAATATATCTTCTACAACTTCGACTTATAACATGCTCTATGTACTGTTATTTCTTAAGATTTACCTTTAAATACAAAACATATGTTGTTCAAAAAGATGTGAACTCTTCTTTAAGTCATTTATGTATTAAGGCATATATGCGTTAATATGTATTGCCATTGATCTATCATGATAGATCAATGATAATGGAGTCATCATGGTGTCATGATAAAACATTCTGTTGAGGCCAGTGAACTAGAGGAACACCAACTGCAAGATATTTTACAATTCTAGTCCACTCTGGCATCGCCTTAAGGGGTCTAATTCCATTAACCCCTCACATGATGTGCACTATGTTGTCTTCTCCTTGGTCTGCGATGCTGCTATGGTGTTAGTGCAAGAGCAAAGACAAAATGGAGCCCAAAATAAGAAATTACTGTGATCAGAAGAAAATATTCATTTATTTTAAATAATCATGCACTTACTTATTATAGAAAAACTGAATGTGAGCTCTGTTACTGGATCAAGGCAGATTTCTGAGTCAGTTTTCATCAAGTTTTATAGAACCACTGAAAGGTAAGATCACAATTTTCAAGTTCCTTTTTCTCAGAAACTGGTATAAGCTCCTTGGTGAGTAGTGAGAACGCTGAGTCTCAGGACTGCCTTCAGACACCTCCTCGGGGCAGAGCTCTGCAGAAATGAGAGTTCCCCCAAGGAACAAACAGGGAAGAGGCTCTCATATTAGTTAAGGTAGCTGTTGTTTTTCTGGTCACCAAAGATGTGCTGTGGGAGAGGGCAGTACTGGAAGCAAAGATACTCTGTTCTACTACATGTGCTACCTGAAATGTATTTTGCATGTTATTCACCTTGTCACCCTTAAGAAAAAAATACATAATATAAAAACATCTTAACATGGACTTTTATCTCATTTCCTTCCTACACAAAGGATGCGTGTAGGAATGCAATGATAAATAAGTACTTCTGAGAGAGAGAATAAAAAAGATGCTAGGCTGAGTACTAAATGTAATTACGTAAAACGCAAAATTCAATTCAACTTCAAATAAAACCCATGAATGATGCTTCAAAAATTACTTTAATTAAGAGGCTAGCTATTCAAATACTTGTCAGTAATCCAACTCCAAGAAGCAATTTAAAGTATTACTGCTCCATAATGAGCCCATTACAGATTCCAATCGTACCTCTAGGAATTCTCACAAATCTCTTACAAATTACGCTACATATATAGAGAAACTTTGTATGGGTTTGAAAAGACTTTATGATTACAAATAGAAGCCAAAAATAATGTTTCTGAAGGAGGGGATCTATGCAGAATTGACAGATTTTTTGTATTTAATGGCTAACTTCTTTGGGTTTAGGCTTCCCTCTGACCTTGATTTTCACTTGGGTCTTGGATCAATTGCTTGATTAAATGCGGTTTAACAACATAAACTAATTCTGATCATCTTTCTGATACTTCTCTGTGTGTCATGCACATCTCAGCACCTCTCTGGCTTTGATCAGCACCAACAGTTGAAGGTGTAGACAGTCATTCTTTATATTGCACTATCGCCATACACACAGTATTAAAATATTTTAATTTAAAAGAAACAAAAATCAGCTCTGCAATTCTTCGTTAGGACTGCCACTAGAAATAATAAATTTCATGAGAACAAGCATTCTTAGTCATTTGAAACTGTATAATTCCTCCAAATGAATAAATATAAACCGATCACTTAGAAGTAGAAATACTGAGTCCAAATTTTCCCATTTGTTTACATATTTGAGCAAATTACAATACCAGCTCAATTATGTCAGCTGTCATTTCAAAGCAGTTCTGGTCTCATAATCCTCTATAAATATTGCTAAACATAACTGCCAGCATTATATTGATCTAGGCAAGAGAAGGAATATATATATATATATATACACATATATTTATTATATTTATTTTTTACTAAGAAACTTAATATAGAAAATATGTGAATATTAAGTACCACATTCCAAAGGCAAATATAACCTAAAAGCAAAATTGAAATATTTGTTTTGCTTTATTCTTTCTATGACACAATTCAAACCACTGCATTCTACGGCTTGCCACTGATCATAGGGCCGTTGAACATGCCAAGTATTTTGCAATGTCTGTCTTTAGCAGTTTTATTCTTTGCCTTAAGGCAGATGAATGAGGAAGAGTAATTTTTTCTGATGTATCATCCATCTCTGAACATCATTAATGTAAAACCCACACGAGGCTAAGTGCTACATGAGTAACAGGCAAGCAACAGCTGCTCTATCCTCAGAATTTTATAATCTATATACAAAAAGATTGTAAGAACAAAATGCTCTGCATAAAATAAAGTGAATATTGTGACAGTTGTTATATTAATTCTGTTTATTACTTTTTCCATGTTTGATGATTTTTTTTCTGGGTAAACTATAGCCTCAGTAACTCCTAACCAGGAACACTTTTTTTCCTAATATTTCCAGTTCATGAAGAATATCTGATGTTCACAGGCTTATCAGTTCATGTCTAGGGTCCCATTCATGTTCCTAGAGTTGATTAATTCAGGTTTCCAGACAGTAAAAGCTACAGTGAGATAAGCTTTGAAGTTGAAGAATTATACATAGTAGTAAAAGCTAGACAAGACTAAAATCTTCCAGAGAGCATGTCCTCTTTTATTAAAATACCAAACCTGGGATGTCCTCTACTGCTGGCCCAGTGTGAAGTAAATTAAAGAGTAGGAGGTAATATAATCTAGATCTGAGAAAACTATTCAGGTCATATTTGAAATGGTCACTGAAATCAGGAAATTATTTACACTCTCTTGTCAGTCAGGTAACGGAAAGCTTCAGTAGTATTACAGAGCAAGACGGATAGCACCCATCCAAGGGAGAGATGTGCCATTCCATTGGATAACCATGACAATATAGACAGGATATTCAGTACACATCCATAGAGACACAATCTGCGCTCTGACAGCAGGCTAGGCCTGCTCCACTTTCTCTATTTTCCCTATGGGCTAGTTTATTACTCATAACTTATTACCTAAGTGTTCTACTTCGAACTCTTGCACCCTATACAGCTTGCGTGAGGTGAAGAGTTGTTCAACCAGTATCACAGCAACTCAAATTATTACCTCTAGTATTCTTAGTATTCTGGAAAATGCTACTTCTTCCTTAAGTTTTATTTTCTGTATGAATTCCAGGTTCAGAATCCAACAGTGAAAGGACTTTGGTTTGACCCTTGGTACATGGTCTCTAGCTATGAGTCAGCAATATGACCATGAGCCGAAATAGGGAAGGGAGGAAAGAGCTCCTCTTGCTGTTCCTCCCGCTGGTCCACTGCTTGTGTTGGTCGCAGCAAAAGAAATGGCAGCTCTGTTTTAGCACCTCTGACACCAAGAGGGAAGGTGCTTTGGGACTCTTTACACCACTGTGTTGCAAAGCAGAATGGGCGGCACTCTGTTCCCATGTTAGCAATTGTACATGGGAAAGATGCCTGGACTGCTCTACATGGTTACTGTTCAGCTTCAACAGGAGAGAAAATGCTGTTCTGTGGACAAAATATGATATGCATGAGACGCAAAAAAAAGTGAAAAAATACATGAATAATGAACTTAGACTCAAAACCATTCAGCTATATTTCTTTTTATGTATATATTAAGGTTCTGTATTTTTTGGCTGTTCTAATACAGTATCTGATTTTTGGATAAAACAATTACTAAGTCTCTACAATTGAAAAATACCATAGGCAGGGTCCTTCCATGCTAGTTTATTTTCCTAGCTGTTCTGTGGGAAGGGTGTGTGACTGTGTGCATATGTTTTGCTTGGTTTTGTCTTTTGACTTTTGAGGGGAAAGATTGTTTTAAATTTCCAGTACCAAATTCACAGTAATGAGCCTTCTCTTAGAGCCATAACATTTCTTATGTCTTCCTCAAGCAATGTACACTTCCACACAGAGGAGTATGCAAATACATCTATAGACAAAAACAGCCAGCAAATATTCAGTCGCTCTTCCCAGCTTGTTGCATACAGAGCAGCAGCTCCATAGAGTATCAATCATTTTCCTGACTGGCTGAGAAAAAAAAAAAAAAAAAAAAAGGACACTGAAATGATATCAGTGCCATTGATTTTCAAGTAGAAGGAGGATATTGGGGTAGGGCAGTATGATTGCTGCTAAAAATCAGAAGCTAAGCAGAAACCTAGTAGTTTTTCAGAGATATTCCCCATGCCATGGGTATGTACAGGATTGTGGGCAGCGAGTGCCCTGTCATGTCTTTGACGAGCTCTGATGACTGCACATCATAATTCTCTGGCACAAGAGAGCCATGGAAAAAACACTTGAGGAGACAAAAATATTCTCTTGATACTTAATACATAGTACATTTAATAGCACATGCAGCCTATTGCAGCAACACACCCCTTTTCCTTTTTTTTTTTTTTGCAGGTTAGACTATATTCCTATTTTTCTATCAGCCTGAATATTTCTATTCCATTACTGGAGACAAAGAGTGACATTTTTGCTAACTAGGCAAAATGGTGAAACCTACTAGTTGCCAGTATAAGTGGGCCCATTAAAAAAGCTCAGAGTCGGCTTCATTGCACACACAAAAAATAACAGTACTAGCAGAATTATCTTATTTAAAGTTTATTTGGTATAATACGTTTAAGGTATAAAAATGTTTAAATATTTAACCTGCAAAATTTCTATTTGTTCTAATACAAAGAACATGTTAATCTGTTTTTAGATAGCTTCAAATTAACACTGCATTAACATGTCTTGAAGCTTGTTCTTCACAAAACAAGCCATGAAGTACCTACCACAAAGTGCTAAATCAGAATAAATAACACTTGCTATGAGTTGCAATGCAAGAGCAGTCTTTACTGCCACGTGTCACTTACTTCTGAGCAAATAAGTCTGCAAGCACTAAATTCCTAAATTCTAAAATTATATAAAGCCCACTTCTAGTGCTATAAATATTTCCATCTTATTTGCAAAGCAAATCACTTTATTATTGTCTCTTGCCTGTGACTCTTCCCAGATTTTTTAATGATTTTCCTGCAGTTAGCTACAGGGCAAAGCATTTGTCCAGCATTACTATTCTCCATGATTCTTAACAGGTCGGAAGTCACCGGAAACACCTCCATGTCACCCTTGTAGCCACAGTAATGACTTATATTCACTAACAGAGTTTTCGAGTCTTCTGAAGTCCACAGCAACCCACACGATCTGTACCACAAGCTTTTTGCACCCAGAAACAATTATTCACATGACCCCTGTAACAGGCTGTTCTTTTATTTCATGTTTATGGTTCATCCCCCTAGCACTTTTAAGTGATGTTTGTAAAAGAAATGTATTGTGCTAGTGCATTAAGTAAGTGCAAGAAATATTTATTTAGGTAAAAGTAAGGGAGAAATCTTGGGCCTGGCAGCGGATGGATGGCAGGAGCCACCTGCTCCGCACTCTCAGCCAGCCAGGAGGAGAAGGGGTGAGGGGGCAGGAAAGATCCTCTCCTACTTCTGTGGACTGGCCTGTGAGGGTCTGAAAGTACCAACAAATATTTCTGACTTTGTTCTGCATGTTATGTAAACCATGGTAACTTCTATACTTTAAGTTGCCCATGAGGCAGCAGTGCCCTCGTGGCCAAGAAGGCCAAGGGGATCCTGGGGTGCATTAGGAGGAGCGTCTGCAGCAGGTCGAGGGAGGGGATCCTGCCCCTCTACTCAGCCCTGCTGAGGCCACACCTGGA
>VZSV01000095.1:2571432-2582181 GCA_013398735.1 Nothocercus julius | reverse complement strand
AAAAAAAAGGAAAAAAAAAAAGAGACAGTAATCCTGTAATCCTTATCTATGTATCATCCTCAGTATATCTAGTGAGGCTTTTTGTTTTTAAGTGAACATCTTATATCATGAGTTTAAAAATAGAACCAGAGCCTATCTTGGAAAAAGAAAAGAAGACACAAATTTGAGGTAAGGCATTAAAACTCCGTGTCTTTGGACAACGTGTCACCTTCAATACATATCCTTTCTCTTCTGCCTTTCCTTCCTATAAAACATAATCTCACATTCTTCATCCTAGAATTATTACTTTATTCAAAACAAGGTATTGCTCTAAAAAAATCATATGCAAAAAAACAGATTCCATTATCTTTGCATATACTGAGATGTACCCTGTTCCCTAAGTATAAAACCTGTCCAGAGAGTAAACTGCTAATGAAAATGAGTAGTAAACTACTAATGAAAACGAGTTATATCTACCAGATAAAAGCTGTCAGAAAAGCTTGTGCAAAAGCAAATATCTTTGTCACCATTTATTTCTCTTTCTGCTCCATCTGGAAAATATCTGCTGTTTTAATAAGTTAGTGATGCAAGTTGCTAAACCACTCCTTTGAGCAAGAACTTAGGAAACTGAATCAAAAACTCAAATTCGCAACCAGTTAGTCTCATTTAAAGAATCTGAGAATATTCATTTGAGCAAGGAGTGTGACTCTCAATAAGCCTGAGAAAGCAAGTCTTCTTGTGTTTTTACTTAATTAATTTTCATAAAACTTTCCCTAGTATCAGTGATCATAGATCCATGGGTAGATACAAGGAAGTGAAACATAATGTGGAGAACCACGAATTTTCAGAGCAACCATAAAACAGCAAAATTAAGCTTTCCTCCATATTGTGCAAGAAGCAGGCTATGACTAATGTTCTAAGAAAATTCCCCAAATTAGAATTACCTTAGTGGCTTTTCTGGCCTGAGGCCAGCTGCATTGCTAAGAAGAGCAACACTTTGGAATTTGATTGCAACTACTGGAATCAGAAAAAGGGCTGTTAAAGAGGATACTATTTGCAGTCTCACTGCTGAGACCAGCAATTAATTTGGGAGTTTAATTGAAGACACCGTTCACCTCCTTTTCACGGATGCTCAGCCCCATAACTCATCAGCCCTGCTTATGCTGCTTGTGCCGTTTTGAAAGTCAGATCTTGCTGCTGAGCAGATAACGCACACACACCCAGACTCACTGAGCAGATTTGAAAATGTCAGACCTCTTGTTCCAGGCATATTTACAAAATGTAGACTTTTGCAGATAATGCAACATTCACATTTATAGTTAAAGGCAAGCAACCAAATCTTCCAATATATTTAAGTACATATCAGTACTTAAATCAGTAAAAACGTATTAGCTTGAAAAGACCTCCCTTTGCTGTAGTGCACATTGCTTTATTATGAGAGCCTTAAAAAGGTAAGTGGCCATGGAAAAAAGCTGAAAGAGAGAACTTTCTAAAAAGTCTCTTTCTTCCATGCTTGTCCTTAACCTATTGATATCATTTTCCCTTTCGAAAGTGCAATGAGAGTCTTTGTGTACTAATACTTTCTAAAATCATTTTCCTTCATCACAGACAAGATATGGGATTATAAGACAAGCACAGGCAACACTGTCCTGAGGGCAAATGGCTGTTCCAGCTCTTGACTCAGCAAATTTTCATTTCTCTTTACAAGCTATTATAAAAATATAGAATGATCCAGCAAATGCATAGTTATTAAGCAGCAGCAAATATGGAATTTTTCTAGGGAGGAAATTATAGTATCTAAATACAGTTGGAAGATACTTTCCTAGTGCTAGGAAGTAAGAATTCAAATGAAACTAAATATTTCCAAGTTTTTATTTCCTTTTTAATTCAGACTTGGGCAATAACTGAATATTGCTCTGCCACTTTTAATGCTTATTTTCAATTATTTTATCTATATTTTTGGAAAAATGGGAAAGAAGAGCTGAAAGGCAATAATAATAATAATAATAATAAAAAATCCTAACTTGTAGGCAGAATTATTTTATAATATAACAAGCTTGCAAATATAACCCCAAAAAGATTTTTTAGCCTTTCTAAGACTTTGTTAGAGTCACCTCTGTTCTTTATTAATCATGTTAAAAAGGTACTTATAGGACATTTATAGGACATAGGAAAAAGAAAAGTTATTTTTATTTTCTTTCCATATTCAGCCTGGCTGATACAAAAAGGGAAGAATTTTGCCCTTCAGCATTTATCATGTGTGTGACTAAGCAGCATTATTCACGATTTTTCTTGCCATGCACCCAAGAAGTGCCACACAATTACAAGCAGTGTTATATATATGTTTTAAGTATTATTGTGGCTTAATCTATATATCTTTAGCTAGAAAGTGGAAAAGAACATGGATCAATAGTTTTTTTTTTTTTTTTTTTTATGCCTGCCAATATAACTCAAAGAAAGAACTGTTTCTTAAGACTAATCAGGAAAAATAGGTCATTGGCAGAAACACAGAAAGGTAGTCAAAACTAAATCCTGTGATAGTCATTACAATACTGCTTTCATCCTTGAACCAAAGCTTGTCCCTTCTGCGTGGTGGTGGATGCCTTAGTTCCTCATGTTCTGCACTGATCCAGCTCATTCAGAAAATGCTAAAAATGAGAGGAGACAAGAGGCAGGAATGGGGTGTTCAGGTCCACAAAGATGGTAGATCATAGAAGGAGCTTCCTGGGCTGACAAAGACCCTCAGGGGGAGAGACACCAAGGGGCCATGTGAGAAATCTGGGGCTGCTGTTGAGGCAGTGCTACAAGCCCACGCTGCACACTCTTTGCCTCTGTATGTAAGACAGATTTTCCACTTCTTTATCTTCAGAAAGTAATAGCAGAATCAACATCACCTTCTGAAGGTAAGATTTATCTTCCTCAACAAGGAATGTAGATGGCAGGGGCTCTGCCAGTTACCGTAAGCTCCCTTTAAAATCAATAAATAGAGGCAGTTTTAAGGGGCACTGCTTCTGACCTGTTTTAGATGTCTATTTTAGTTGGAGATGAATCACACAACAGAAGTGGGAGGGAGTAAAGACAGAAGTGCCTACACTGTGGATATCTCAAGTTAGGTGCAGTGAATGCTACCCTAGGAGTCTGAACTGCATGTTAAACAAGTCATCAAAACATAACATGAAAACGTTATTATCAAGGAAAGAAATTATTAACTATGCTTAAGAGAAATTTACTATTAAAAATAGCTATTCCTGCCACTACATGGAACAAAAATATGCACTACATTATTTCTGTACGGAAAACGGAACCAAAGACACCTGAAAATGACTTTTTGTACTTTCTCATAAAAAGTGATGTGAAAAGCAACATCCACAGCAACAAATTCACAGTCACATCCAGACACAGTCTGCTGTTACAGCCACACACACAATTAACAGCCCAGACTAAAACGAAGACATGGAACATTATGGAACACTGCAAAATTAACTGCAAAATTGCTGTTGTTGTAAACAGAAACACTGGCCAGTTGTTTCTAGAAATTTTAAATAATACATCTACCTCAGGCCAGGCAGTTCCTAATTCTGAGTACACTATCTGTGCTAATTCCATGTTCTTTGCACCGTGAACACGATAGATGTAACATATGTTTACAATATAGAGCTTAGAATTTTGCTTTTGAATTTTTTCTTTAAGCTTTAAATTCTGATTAGAGGCAGTAGGGGCAATGCTTATTATTGTGTTCATATGATGGCATGGGAAACCCTTAAAGTATTATAGAGCACATGAAATGAAGATGTATTACGAAATATATGCATCTATGCCCAATGCATTAGTAAAATCACAGTGATTGTCATGAGTAGAATATTTTCTTAACTGAACTGGATTAGGAAGATTTTTCACTTAAAAAAAGGCACAAGCCAACAACAGATCTAACTCTTATCACTAACTATTTGTATTATGTATTTCTAAACCTCTTGATAGCAGCTTACCATGATAGAATAAGTCTTGCTCCTTTTCAGAACGTCCAGATGGAAACCAAAAGGAAACATTTTATCTAACTCCTACTCCTGTCCATTTAGAAGACACCAAGTTGACGGATGGAAATGGGTACTTAAATTGCAGTTAGCTGAAGTTTGCTAAGAATGAACAATATTATACCTCAGAGTAAACAGGTGGCATATGAACCAATTTAGACAAACATAAATTGCTAATCTAAGATTTCAGATACTGACCAAGAAGGAAATTTCATTAAAAAATGAGAACAGTTTTCTATATTTGTTCTCTTGGTTTAATTGGAAAAAAAATATGATGGCCATGGAAGTAGTCTGACAGACAAGAAAGATAAAACAGTTGGGCAAATAAATCATAGATGAGTCAACAATTTAAATAAAACTTGTGATTTTATTTTTTAAAAATTGCAAATGACTCACTTATAATTATCGCCCCATAATTTTCCATTACGTACACTCTGTCTCATAATATCTGAACAGATGAACTTTGTTTCTCTTCAGGATAAACGAAATATTTTATTGCTTCATGTGTCTTTGAACTGTTTGCATGTTAAATTACCCAGTGAACTCCTCCTTCGCTTGATAAAAACCTTGAAAAATTCTTCCAAAATTCTATGATATAGTTTCTGCAGGAAATGCATCTAAAATATAATATGGTAAATAGTTATTACAGAGAAAAAGAAATGTGAGTTGTGAAATGCTGAATGCTTTGGTTCAATTAAAGATGACAAGTTAGATCAAGACTCAGGGTTGAAAATTATCTCTTTTTACTAGGACTAAAAATAAGCATTTGACGCTCGCCGTAACTTTTAACATGTTTCATGCATCTCCTTTCACAGATTCTCTCTCAGCCGTGTTAGGTGCCAGTCTCCCTGGGCAAAGAGCATCTTCTTCAGCAACACCACCTCAGCTGCCTTTCACTGCTACTGTCCATCTCAGCACCAGCCACCTGAGTCACTAAGACTAGCAATATGAAAAGAAAGAGATGGGCAAAAAGAAGCCAAGACAGCTCAACAGAAAACACAGCAGAGTTGGCAGGGGCTGCGACTTCAGTAGAGGGAAAAGGGAGACTAAATTAAATGTGCTTGTGAAAATTCCCAACTGTTGCAGCCAACTGGCATGAAAGAGCACATAGGTAGGGTAGTAAGTGCTGTAGAATCTGAACAGGCCATTCATGATCTGCTTATGAGAAATAGTCTCTGGAATAGTCTTTCCACAACACATTTAGAACTGACTAGAAAAATGCTAATAGATATATGTGAAAAATGTGCCAGAGTCCGAGCCAACAGATTGCTACTATGGATGATTGTGTTTTACTGTCCAGGAATACTTCCTGCCTGTTTAATTTACTGGCATATGAACATTTTAAGTCTCTTCAGAAGGTTTAATGTTATGGTACATAATGCAAGGCATTATGCATTGCCAGTCCAGCTGTTGGAACTTACCTGCTAATTAGGATAAAATTCAAAGATAGGATAGGAATTATCAGTATTTATCAACTGTTTCTAAACCTCCAGCTAAGATAGAGTGTACCAGAGACAGTGTAGTACTGAACTTTTAACTGAAGGGTACAGCATTATAATCAGAGATGGACACGAGCACCATACAGATAGCTGTTCATCCACTTATCACTGACTGTAGATGGTAGCCAAG
This sequence comes from Nothocercus julius, assembly GCA_013398735.1. NCBI lineage: Eukaryota > Metazoa > Chordata > Aves > Tinamiformes > Tinamidae > Nothocercus > Nothocercus julius. The sequence goes on along the minus strand of VZSV01000095.1, from coordinate 2,576,542 downwards.
TCTTCAAGGCTAAGCAAGTCATCTACAACAAATCTGGTGCAAGTTTACTGTCTAAACATATTGTATCTCCAGACCATAGGGTGCATATAGTCTGCACTGAAGACTGAGAGAATGGGGAGGCCTAAGTTATTAAACTCACTTTTACAGCATTCTTAAAGATGAGCAGTATTTGGAAGACTCTCCCAATTTGTTTTGAAACAACAAGTGAAAGATGACTCAAAGATTCAGACAGGAGTTTATGACAAGCAGCAAACAACCTGAAACACCCAGAGAGTTCTTCAGCTACGGCACAGCTAAACAGTGAAAATGTAACGTAAAATACAAAAATGCAAAGGGAGAAAACCCAACAGAAAGGAATAAAACAACATCTTATATTGGAGCTGGCAAGAGCAGAGAAAATATCTTGTGTTAAAGCAAAAGTCTGGAAACTAATATATCCAACTAATCTTCAAAAATAGCAGACAAAGTGGTAAAGGTTACAAAATTAAGAGACTAGAACATTTTTTTTTCAGTAAAAGGGAAGACCTGTTTGCAAAGAACACATAAGAAAATCCAAGTAGAACAAGCATATAGAGAACTGCACAACATTGCACAAGTGTCTTGTAACCAGACATCAGAACTTACGTGAATACAGAAACAGAATTGGTCAAAAGAAGTATGAAATTTAAAAATATCTTGAAGCTATATCAAAGTTTCAGTAATAGAACAGGAGAAAACATCATAGTTCACTATGAAAAATAACTAATCTTGGACAAAACTTTTAAATTATTTTTATAATGTAAATTACTTGCAAATTACATGTATTTACTTGTAAATTACATGTATTTTATACAATAATGCATCTGATATAGCAAAGAAGGATCTTGTAATGAGCACAAATTCACAACTAAGGGATAGCAAAAGGAAGTGTTAGCACAATTAAATATGCAGATTATATAGAGCTATTGAAACATAAGAAAAAAAGCCCATCCTGACTTTCAGGAAAGCCTGGCATGAGGGAACAAACATACACATCAAACATAGGATGAACATCAGAATTCCAAGCTTTGCCATCCTCTTCAAAAAAAAAAAAAAAAAAAAAAAAAGGTATGTTTTCTTTCCAATAATTTTTATCTTTTTCTGCATTCTATTCTCAGCATTGCTGGTTAATTCTGTGTTGGTATGGAAATGGTTCTTATCCATGAAGAAAGCAGCAGGCGCATAATCGTTTTGGGCTGGTTTGTTTTCCAGTGCAATCTATCAGAAATTCTAACAATAATGTAATTAGACCCTTGTGAAAATCTTCTAAACTGAATATACTGTCAGAGTTTTATAACATTCCCCACAATTCAGTAGAATGAACTATTCCGAACAATGACAGAGTTCCTTGTGTTATAAAATATTCTATTTTCTCTCCACAGGATTTTAAAAATATTACTATGGTGCTCTGTAAATAAGCTGTTTAACTGCTGAACACTTGGCTTTATACCTAACGTAACCTTGCTGAATCCCCACCCAAAAAATATGTATTTCTCTATCTTAGTAGAGCATCTCAGTAACTCAAAGTCTCAGCTCATTTGCACAATGTGAGATGAGATTGTTTTGTATTTTCCAATATATACCAATAATTTTCATTCAGAGGCATTGCCTAATTAAGACCAAATGTGTCAGTCAGTCTTGCATCCAACCTGCGATACCTAACAAAGAATTTTTCAGCCAATGCCATTTTGTCATCCTGACTTGGGAGTATTTAACACTTCTGTGAAATTCAGATGGTTTCAAGGATGAAGAATGAAGACCATGTGTCAAGCCCATGTCATTATCATCTATCTAGATTTATACTTTTGTAACTTGACCAAAATCACTGAACTCAGCTGTAGCAAAGACAGAGTCACCACGACTTCAGAGAGGCATCCAAATGTTTTGGCCAGCAAACAAGCTTGTCCTTTTCCTGCTCTCCAGCCACATTCTACCATCCTCACAGTTGTAATCCGTGGTGGAGCAGAACCCAGGAGACAGCACCATCCTTCACTAAGTGTTCTAGATTTAAACACCAGAGTACAGATCGTATTGAATCATCTTGCAGATGGGAGTTCTACGTAAAACTGCAGGCACCTTTGCTTGTATTGGTTTTTTAGCTTCAGTAATTATTTGCATTCTGCTTGTTTTCTAAATGATTTTACCCTTTAGCAACATGCAGCTACGAGCAGATGACATCGGAGAAGCAATTTTTAATTAAACTGTTTTTCCCCCCACGCACACTTTTGTTTCAGACCATGACTCTTTGGAGGTGTTCCTAACCACAGGCCATTTCCAATATGCTGATTTCTCTATTTGCTATCACCTTTCAGGGGAGCAAATGGGTTCTCAGCATCTAAGATAAGACAAAGCACAAAGATATCTCCCTGGCAGCTAAGCCATGTTAGATGAAGAGTGTTCACTTACAAGTTCTTATTTTCTCATTGGTCATTCATTAAAAGGATTTCCAGTCAGTGAACAGTATTGCCATAAAAATCTATACTAGAGGTATAGAACACAAACTTTTGGGACAGTTACAGTGGTAAAGAACATTTGACAGGACATTCATGATTTTATGTTTTTCAGTGTTTCCTAAATTAGCTTTTAAAGATGGAAAATAGATGTATTATTTATAATAATGTAGTTTGTAATTCTTGGGAGGTTTAGGACCAAACTTTGAATAGGATCAAGTGGCTGAATTGAGAGTACTGAATATTCTGGTCCATTAATTCGTTTAAGGAAAGATCAATTAATCACAATTGCTTTAAAAATGCTGCTGTCAGAACTACAGTGGACCTCTTCCATCAGAATAGCCTGTCACAACCTTAGTGTCTTTAGTTGATGCATTTGGTGGATTACACAATGAGCATCCTCTGGTGTCTCCTGGGCATTGAAAATATGGTTATTTCCTGCTTTCTTCATGCCTTCTTCAGGATTGTGATGAGATAGTTTTGATTGAAAGAATTAAGAAAATTTTGCTTAATTAAAAGCTGTCTGGGTGAAACCGCTTTTGATGTTGTGTTCTGAATCTGGCAGAACACAGGAGCTTCGTCTGTGGCTACTCAGCGACGCTGCTCTCCACAGAAAAGTCTACAGTGGTGCAGCTCCGTGCAGCCCCTTCTGCTCTAGGTTATGAAGCATCAGACCTGGAAACAACTACAGGGAAAAGCCGGTACTTTCACCTTTTTCCTCTGTCCGATACAGAAAAGCCACCGACCTAAACCCTGCAACACACATGTAAGAGGACCCAAAGCTTATCCTAATTACACGGAATGAACTACCAGACTCATTAAAACCAATGTTGTGCTATGTAAGCAGGTTGCAAAACTGCTGCAAAGTTAAGACTGCCTCACAGAACAATCTCAGCTGACGCATGATGTAATTGAATAGCCATTGCTTTATTTGCAAAGTTATTCTAGGAAAAGAAGGTTTAGGATTGGAGGAGCAGGACATTTACCATGAAATTAGACTACATAATGAGCAAGAGGCGGGTATAAGAGCGGACAGGTGACACAACTACCACTACAGCAAAGATTGCAACTACCTTCCAAGTGAGACTAATTTCTCTTGCACTAGGTGCTCCCTGCAATTTGGTATGCAGTGCAGGCCTTAAAATTCTTCAGTAAGAAAAAACAAATCAAAACGAAGTAAACAGCAAGATCCTTGAAGGGAATTCACTTTATGTGAACGACACAGCCTTCCCACTGCCTTGTGGATGCTTCTAAAACAAAGGTAATTGTCCCCACAGGACTTGCCACTGCGGATGCAAAAACAACAAATGTGGCTACCCAACTATTCACTCACAAATAATCAGTGAATCATGCTACCAAAGGTCACATCGGAGTGTGCATCCTGCCTCTTAGACAGAAGCTCTAGCAATAATGTGTAGGCAAGCTGTGCGATATCCTGCAAAAAGTAGGAAGAAACACTGCACGGTTCAAGAGCTGACTTGGAAATACCTATCATGTAAGTAACTTACTGCAGAACTCACAGGTTTAGTGTCACCCTAATCTCTGTTTAGTACCATGGTTTTCCATATATAGCAAACAGACAGTGAATACTATGAATGTGAGAGTAGAAAGTAGCGTCTCAGTGACTAAGTAGGCTTTTCTTTAAGTATATGCATATTCTATTTAAAATGAAAGGGCCACTTTCTAATCTCAGTGAAGCAGGATGCAGCTAATGGACATTTACAAACATTCAGTACTACAATACATGTGAATTAGGTGATTTCTAGGATATACAGTGATGCATGTCACAAATCTAACACAGGCTTAGGTACTAAATCTTTAAAGCAAGAATAGCTGAGTTGACACTGATGCTCTAGAGGCCTATTTTCATTTTAAACAACATGGAAGTGAAGATATATGTGCATGATTCATTTTATTCACTGAATGCCATGAAGAAAACAGATGCCTTCATAGCAAAATAAAACATCTAATGCAGGATTTAAACCCAAAGCTGCCATCAATGAACTATGAGTATGCAGGCACTTTTTTTTATTTTTATTTTTTTTCACTTAAAGGTACTAAATTGAATCACTAAAACTAACCCACTTGTTTTTCAGGTCTGGATAAGTGTAAGACTGGGTTTCTGCAACCAGCTGCCTTTCTGCTGCCTGTTTGCGCTCCCGGTTTCTGTGACATCCCTGGATATCTGGGAAACTAATGGGCGACAGCGCAGCCCTCCTTGCTAACCTTTTGCACTGAGTGCCATCTAGTGACACCAAGGTGACAGCAGCAGAGGAACTTGGCTTCTGCTGGCCGGGGCTGTGCTGTTCGTCCACTGCAAGCACGAGCTGGGGCAGCTGCAGCATTTCTGAAGCTTCAGAATGGATTTTCGCCACAATAATCTTTCGTGGCAGCTGAAGAGCCCTAAGGACGCACTTTCAAGTCATCATTAAATGAAAAGGAATAATTAACAGATGAAGGCAGGCAATAATTCTGGGGATGTGTGGGGGTCTTTTCTTACAGCAAGGATAAAGGTTGGCAAAATAGGCAGCTGACCAGGCTGCTGCTTCACCACTCATTTGTTATTCCCCTGCAAAGTACTTGTTTCTTGGCAAGGAAGTTTATGAACAAGCTAAAATAGTGCTGGACAGTTGTTGTGTAAC
>VZSV01000095.1:2549151-2571397 GCA_013398735.1 Nothocercus julius | reverse complement strand
GGACTCCCTGGAAACAGCACAGTAGCTTTATACTAACTATAGAGGTTTTAACTCACCCACTGCTCTGCTACTGTTCAATTACTTCAATGGAGAAGTGGTAAATACAAACTACACAGGAACCCAACATTTTCTGAAAGGCACAGAGATTACTAATTTTTTTTTATTATTATTTTTTTTTTATTTTTTCATTACAAAGCCTGACCTACATTAACACAGAATCACACAGAATCCCAGAATGGTTGAGGTTGGAAGGGACCTGTAGAGATCATCTAGTCCAATCCCCCTGCTCCAGCAGGGACGCCCAGAGCACAGGGCACCTCTCTGGGTAGCCTATTCCAGGACTCTACCACCCTAATGAATGCAAATTTTAGAAACATTTTCCACTGTATACAAAATTCTTGAATTCATACATTTTAAAGGTTGGACTAAAGGCATTAACTCCTGATAAACATGTAGAGTTTCAGCCCTGCAAATACCCACAAAAGCTATCATCGGGATCTCTAGTATATATTTCAGGCAAAAGTGTAAGATGAGCTTTGCTTGTTAGGCTTCTGAATTCATTTCAACATCAAATACAGAATTCCAGACTTACTAGAATGAGTTTGGAGGCTGGCATGACTGGGACGAGAATGCTTCCTTTTGAAAAATGTCTGCAGAACTATGCATATATACACTTCTGCTTCATGTAAGACAGTACAAAAGGCATAATTATGCCCCTTCACTAGAGGAAATACTCTATTACTTAGACATGACATTCATTGCACCAATGCTACAAAATGCAATGAGACAGAACTTTTTACACACAAGTCTGGGCTAACTTGCTATTTTTATTGAAGTGGAAGCTTTTAATCATAGAATACCAAAGGATGCAGCCTCCATCGTTTGTTGTTCTGCAGTGTTAATTCAGGGTATGTAGTTACTTTCATTGTTACATCTCAGGCGTAATTATTCAGATGGAAATACAGCAAAAGGATGGGTTGATGTTTTTTCTCCTTCTCTGCAAGTGGGCAGCAAAATACAAAGTACATGACAAGGAAGCAAATGCTGGTAGGAGTCACCTGTTATGTGACCACAGGGAACTCGTGAGTGCGACGCAGGTGGAGGGGCTGCCACAACCCTACGGGAAACAAGTAACAAACCCAACAGCAAAACCCCCAGCAGCCACTACCAAAATCTCCATCAGGAATGATAGAAAAAAATGAAGCAATAGGTTTGTTGAAGCTGTGAGATTTGTATCAATTATAGTGTTCTTGTAGAGTTCTGGCTGTTTCAGAGAAAAAAAGGCAACAACTTGTACACAAAATTTGTTTGTATTCCAATTTACCCTATTTTACACCTCTAAAATCTTAAAGCGAAAATATGGACTGTCTAGAAAAGTTGAATTAAAGAAAAAGACTTGTGGATACAACTGGAAAGCCAATGGGTGTGATGTTGTGGGGCCTCCATTGTTGAAGATACTCAAAAGGCATCTGGACATGGCTCTGGGCAAGGCGCTGAAGGTGACGCTGCTGGAGGACGGGGGTCAGACTTGATGACCTGCAGAGGTCCCTTCCAACCTCAAACATTCTGTGACTGATTCTGTGATGTCAGAACTAAGTGTGATAAAAAATCTCTCTATAGACAGGCAATGACTCCTGTCTACAGAGGCAAACCCAAGCAAACTGAAGCTTACCGACTCGCAGCTCAGCAAAGGGAAGCCACAGGGAGAGCACTTGCAACGGTTGCAGTGAACTACCCAAGTTAATGCAAAGTGCAGCAGGGACACTATGGTTTGCAGGCTGCATAAAGACCACGATTTAATTGCAAACTGCTGATGACCTTATATTTTTGTTCTCCAAATAATAAGAAAAAAGCAACAGCTTAATGTACATCTTGCCAAAATATGTCTGAAAAATTTATTCAGCTCTTAGCAAGAAAGTGTTTCCTTATGAGTGCATACATAAAAACGAAGTATTTCAAGTAGAATGAGACTAGCTTGCATATAATGGTTTTAATCAGCTCTCTGGATGGCTATGAATCCTGATTAAATACAGAATGCAAAGTCAGACTTTTGAAATGATTTTGACAAGAAAGTGACAGTTAACAACTCATTCTGGTATGAAGACACATCCTTTCTCTCGCAATTAATTTTACAAAGCCAGGATTATTACAGAATGTAGGATTTCTTATATTTGGGGAAGGAACCAGAGCAAGGGAGCTTTTTTGCAATTCTATTTCAATAGGGTTTCTGTACACTCTGAAATCTCAGTATTATGCAGACACTGCAGAATATATAAAATAAAAATAGCACAACAAAACAAGCCTTCAAGCAGTCTTCTAAATAAGAAATAATGATGCACAGGGAAAAAAAAACCCTCAGGCAAAATAAAGATAAAATTACACCACCTTTCTTCCATCCCCAATCTGTAACAGTTCCATTCTAGGCAGATGTATGTAGATGTGTGATCTCAGAGAGGCACCCGTCACATATACTACCGAGAGAGGAAAAGCTGTTTCCAACACTAAGAAACTTTTCACAAATCTTACACAAGAATAGAAGTGAGTAAAGGCAATGATCTTCTTGAACTATGGAAAGTGGCATGTAGACCCATCTATAGTGAATATACTACATTTATCTCAAATGGGTAATCACACACATAATGTGGAGCATTAGTTTGCACTACTACATTGTATTGTCATCTGCAATGGCTGAGATGAAAACACATCTTCATTTCTGTCCCTACAATCATGAGAAGAGTCAGACCTATAGCAGGGATCTCTCACCAGATAGAGAGGTGTTGACATATGGGATTGCATTAGACATTTGTTTCAGTAGCTTGTGGCCAATAGTTTATGTAGCTGGACTTATATGTGCTTGCAAGCACATATTTTCAAGCAACATAAAAGATACCATAGTCTCACCAAAATTTGCCACCAGCAGCAAGGAAAAGGAACGATATCAGATGTTAGACCCATTAGAAATGTCAGTCAGTGCTAGAGAAGTTGCAAGAAAATGTGTAGAATTTACTGCTGTGAATTTTCATTAACAAAACAAAACAAACAATAACTTTACTGGCTTTCAAGTTAAACAGTGATCATTCACAGTCATCCAAAGAAAATTGAAATTATAATATAAAGAAAATGGCAACTACAAAAAAACCTATCTCTATTGCAAAAGGATAATAAGAGGATTCTGTAAAATGTCTTGCATTTTCCCTACAAGTAGTTATCCCTAGGCATGGCCAAGGGGCAAACTGGACTTAGTTGTCCAGTCTCCTTTACTGGCAGCATTTGTGTTTTTCTGCCTTACCTGGTCACACAGCCTTATGACCTCTCACATGAGAGTGTAATGTACAGCTTATGCTCATGCTGATCTGTGTTCACTTCAGATAGACATTATAATGCTTTAATTTGTCTTTTTAGCCCAGTATACATATGTGTACCCCCTACCAAAATGCAGACTAAAAGTACTACCATGACTGGCTACGTTAGCCTCCCCTTCAACAGTAGTGAGAACACACTACTTTCTAAAAACTATCCGACAGCTTCAGAAAGCTGTCAGAAATAATGACTCCTTTAAAAATTAACAGGTAATTCTCAGGAAAATTTCTGCTTAAAGAGAGATTCACATATCAAAGTATGTGTTCTAGTTTGATGTCAAGGTTGCTTTAAACACACACTATTTGATATGGAACAGTGGTGATAATCAATACCTTCACAGGAGGGTTAGGAGATTTAACGGGAATACAAAAACGATTTTCACGTTTTTAAAGTCCACTCAGATAACGCAAAAGAGATTTACAAGTGTTGTAAATTACACAGCCTTTAAGTTATATCCTCATCAAACCCCATTTCCACAAGCAAAACATTGCCTGCAAGGTTGTTATACACTGGAAACATACATAAATATTAAATTCATTGAATCAAATTTGGGAATTATTCTACATATAGGTAGGTAGGTAGGTAGGCAGGCAGGCAGGCAGATAGATAGATAGATAGATAGATAGATAGATAGATAGATAGATAGATGGATGAATAGATAGATAGACAGATGGATAGATAGATATACACAGATATATACTCACATACATACATAACATTTTGGATATCTGTGCAAGTAAGTATTGCCAAAGGAGAATCCCTTCTGCTGTTAAGTGAGGGCAAGAAAAATCCTATATTTATTTTTGAAGCATGATACCTTTATGCTCCTGTAAAAAGTTGTTATTGCTGATATACCCAATGACTGATGTCTATGAGATGCAATTGTCTGGTGGATGATGGCACATTTGCTGGGGCTGCTTTTAGACTTGGTTATAGGCATGAGATAGCAGATCTGATTTAAACAACTACTCTATCTAAACAGTTCTGTATTAAGATCTACAGTAACTGCACCAGAGGAACAGAGTCCCATGTATCATGAAAATAAAGGGCTTTTAAAAAAATTCCTTTTAAGTACTTATGTAAGTAAGTGATAATTTGAGTGATCTGATTAGCTGATAAAGACGGGTATCAGCATCAGCCTATCATCTCACTTTCATTTTATAAAACAAATTTTCTACCTATATGGCATGTTTATATTCAAAGACTATGGAAGAAGTGTGCAACGAACCAGAGAGTACAGAGAGATACAGAGATATATCACATCTAACAGAAGTTGTAAAGAGACTATACCTCAACTACTGCAAAGTATCGATTACAGAAATGACTGTACTTTGTAAGGAATGCACTGTAGGCTTAAACTGACTCTTCAATAGATGGCTGTGCTGCAAAGAACAGGACTGTACCTTCCTTTGCAAGGCTATTGCCTGGTTATAGGAAACGATTATATGACCCGTGTATGTAGTGGTATAGCCTAAATTTATAGCATAAAATAGTTTCTGTGCAGTAATTATAAACCTCAAATGAAGAGTTCCTGTTCACTCGAGAATTAGCCTCAAATCTAGCTTGGTCACTTTGCCAACCACATGCATACAAGTACCTCCCTGTCTAACCTGAAAACCTCTCTTTTCAAATAACATGCAATTATTTTTGTAGTTCCGAAACACGGTCTTAATGAATGCTAACTATAATACAAAATAATTTTTATCTCATCTTCTTCTTTTAGTTGCTGTTGTTTCATTAATTCTGAGCAGTGGTGTTGAGGCTTGCTATGTCCAAGTTTATCTGCAGAGATTTCAACAGCCTTTTAGCTGTTCAGCATAATCAGAACATGTATATCCACAAGATGGTGCTCTTTTTCAAAAGAAAGAAAAAAAAACACTCCAAGTAAGCTGCCACGTGAAAAAGCCAAGAAGAGGTTCAACCCCATTTTATCTACATGAGCCGTTTCAGTGGTAAGAATATTAAGTCTGAAGAATCCAATCTGTTGACTAGTAAACTTGTCAGAAAAGAAAAACATTTCAAGGGCACTACACTACTTGTGTAACGGTGATTTAAAGCGCTATGGACCCTGGTCGCTGAACTGCTGGTAATCAGCCTCAGGCCCCATAAAATATTTTGGTCCCGTTTCCCGGAGGTGATACCACCCTTAGCAAAGAGGGTGGGAGCACTGGATGTGCGCCGGGATGCCACGGCTGGGCCGCAGGGATGCGCGTGGGTGCCGAGAGCTGGGCTGTGTTTGGGGACGGCCTGGCCGTGGGCGGCAACAGGGCGCCCGCGCGCTGGGGAAGCGCAGGGACGGGTCGCCCACGCACAGCCCTGAGATTGCTGTGTACCCCAGTACACGTCATCCCACACCTTTCAAGCATGTCTGGTCAAAATGTGTCCCATTCCAAAGTTTGGTATTGAAGAATATTCCACTTTAAAGTACCAAATAGGGGGCTTGCCACTGCCACAAACAACAGGGAGGTTGCCACTCATTTCCTTCCACTGATTCAACACACCACTGAGGAACTGACTCAAGGTGGTAAATTCCAGAAAGATGTAGCTCATGCCCTTCAAGCAGGTGACCGCAATGATTTACTCCAAGAAGAGTTTCAGCTGACAGCAACAGGATTATTCCCAGAGTTAGATACTCTAAACAGTAACCAGGATTGTCAAAAATGGATTTTCATCTCTCTTCATTTTGTTTCCTCACTTGGGAAATGTAAGATGATTACACATCTGGATCTTGTGGGAATGAGGTTAACATAAATCCAATAAAGTCCTGAACTACACACAGGGACACACAAATAACACAAGCGCATGCAGTGAAGTAAAACATTAATAACAGACAGCCAAAGTTCTGCCTTTTATGAAAAAGACTGGCCTCAGTGGGAATCATGCAAGGTCTCCGCAGGCTGTACCGCATGTCCAATAAGGGATATTTATTGATTTTATCCCATTTTCATCAAACTAACAACATTTGCAGATGTCAACATTTGTTTCACTTGCCAAAAAAAAAAATCTTCCTCTTATTACCTGAACTGCCCTTAACTACATGAAAAATTAAGACCTCTCAGCTATACAGGTAAAAATACTGTTATAGCGGTGGGAAGTAGAAGTAGTCTAGACTGGCAGTGGGCAGAGACGAGTGAGGCTGGGAGACAAGGGAGGTTTCAGAGGCTCTTTTTCACTTACACAGCCTTTCTCCTCCCCATGTTAACATCTTCCCCTTCTCATGCTGGACACTCAGCTTCTCCCTCTGGCGCAACAGGAAGGGTTCAGCACAGGAGGGTCTGGTCTCCTCCTCCTAGGGCTTAAGGGCAGGTGCAAGCATAGAGATTGGGAGATAAAATAGTGCCCAGGGAGTAATGCTTTCTGCTTCCGATGCTGCTGAGGAGACGCCTCACTTTCCAGCAACAACAATAGCAGAAACGTGTGCAGGCCTCCGGGGACAAGTTGTCTTTTCAACCTCTGCTCAGGCTCTGTAGACAGAGTTGCTTCTGGCCAGACTTGTATAGTCTTTGGTCACCCCACGCTCAGAGGGAAAAAAAAAGGTGAAGCTACAGAGATTCATTGATTGGTTAAGTAATCAAGAACAAAAATAAATGCTAGAAAAGCCACTTTCAATGTCTGTTTTATTGTGATGGCAGTAACTTGCACTAGCTCACACAAAACACCAGTCTGATCCTTCAGTGGACCCGGTCTAAGAAGAAACACGGATTAAATGCACTTTGCAGGATACTGGTCCAGGATACTACATCCATCCTACATATTTTTTCTTCCTGTTCTCTCTCCCTCCAAAAAAGAATATCCAAAAGGAGATGCTAGCATATGAAAAGATCCCCTGCCATCATGAACGCAATTTCATCCTAAAGCATCTTTGCAGTTCCTGGGAGCTGTCAATTGCCTCTGAAGCCGCTAACCCCAGGGCGCTATTGAGTGTTTTGCTGTCCCTCCTGCTGGTGAGGGAACCGTGCTTAGGTGACTCGGCCTTTCCCTTCGGAAGAAGTCAGGTGTCAGGTAAGCTTGCTACAACATCCTTTCCTGATCAATAATGTTCAAGATGATTATGAGTTGCAGCATCTCAAATTTCAGATAACTTAAAGTCTGCATTTAGTTCCAAGTGGCTGGCTCAGTGAATCAAATGTCCCAATAATTATTTGAACTTATGGCATTGATGAAGGCCAGGAAGATGAGAAGTTTTTCAGAGCAGATGTAAATGTCACAACAATTAATACTGCCGGTAGTTGGTTTCCTGTGTCCCTCTCAATTCCAGTACCAAGGGAACTCAGCTGGTAAGAGAGTTTGCAACACTGCAACTACAGAGAGCAGAAATATTGGGAGAAAAGAAAAAGGGACTTCATGTCATCCCCATCAGCCCTCTGGCAACAACAGACCCAGCAAGTGCTCTCCAGCTCCCTCTCCCTGTATCCCAGATTTACTAAGACACAAACAAACAAGAGAATACTTCTGCAGATACAAGAGAGAGTAAGACATGGGAATTAGGAGAGGAGCTAAAAGCAAGCTGAAGTCTCAGACTGAAGGGCCATCTCCACCGCAGATTAATGCTAATTCTGCCATTCACATCAGGGTTGTGCTCAACTCTGTCTACAAACAGTATCAAAATACTTACTGAGATTATAATTTCAATTAAATTTGATTCATAGCAAGTGCAAGAAACAGAAGGGGACTCAAACACCGGGTAAATTACTAAACTTTCACAAAAATAAGAACTGGAAACCCCGTTCCAAATTGGAGGGGTGTTTGACTGCAGGAGGTTTAGTGACAGGTCTTCACAGAAAATGAAAAGGGTTCTTGTTACATGTGTACATAGTGGCAGGCACAAAGGAGCTGAGACATTTTACACTACCGAACTGCAGAGATTAAGCATAGAAATAGTAATTAGTTGTCACTTCCTGCCTTAATCTATGACAGTTTATGTATTTAAATTTTTCTAACATGTTATTAAAATATGATTTTCCCCTAGGAATATTGTACTCTCTAGAATGTCCATTACTGACATTTGAGAAATGTTTGTTGATAAGCAAAGACTTGAAGTAGAAATGTCTTTTTTTTTTCATTTTAAATTAAATATAAAAGAAATAAGAAAGCTTTATACAAGCACAGAGGAACATCCTGCTACTCAATAAATCTAAACAAATATATTCTACAAAATTAAATTAAGAAACTTCTCTAGAAATATACTGTCAGTAAAGATATCAGTAGTGAAAATAGCTTTGTATAACATAAATACTACATTTTAAATGTAATTTCTTTCTTGCAGAGATCACAGATACTCCCAATATGATTATAATTTTAATTTTCTTCTATGGATATGCTTTGGCTCAGTCAGGAAAGGCCCTCGGGCAATGTGTTAGGACAGCCTCTCTCCAACTTTGTTGCAGTTATGCAGCAGAAGTTGTTTTTATGAAGCAAATAGGGATTTATGGCAATCTTTTAAAGGAAATCACTGACAAGCTTTTGAGAGAAGCTCTTGTCGCATTTATTTAGTTTCAGTACATTGCTGCTGTCTGTCTCCTGAATTTGCTGTGCTTTAGGCATGTATGAGCACAATATGTATCATCATTTAGACAGGACGGAGGGGGAAGCAGAACAAACATCAACATGATATGCTTCCCCTCTCCCCTGCCTTGCTTTCTTGCTTTTCCACATGTGCACACAGCAAGGGGAAAAAACAGAAATTCCAGTTCCTACGGTTTTCTGAGATTGCCACAGTGACACTTTGCTGTGGCTCACACATGAAGCAGAGCGGCAGAGAAGGCAACTGCAGAGAGCAAATCAGGAGTGCGAAGGCACCGAGAGCCACCGCAGGACAGAACGATGGGTGAGCGGTTTGGGAGCAGAGGAGGAAACCAATTAACCAGGGACCAAGGAGGGGGACCATCAAGCACAAGAGGGGAGCACAGAAGAAAGGAAATCAGAAAAAAAGACTAACATTTAAAGTAAAGATAAATAAATGAAAAAATACTGGGAGAGGAAAGATTTAAAAAAAAAATAAATAAGGAAAACTAGTCTGGATTTTCACAATATCAAGATTAAAAAATCTGAATAAAACATGTGCCTTGGATCATATAGCACAGTCACAGTCCCTAAGCGCACCTAGATTGAGAGCTGTCACCTCACCATCACAGTTACAGGGTATTCACACCTAGTGGTAAATGAGAAAAAAGGGGTCTGAAGAGACCCTCCTGGGTGATCCCGTGCACCTACCTGCAGATCATCATTTAAGCTCAGGACTGCTAGAATGGGAACAACACCGTAAGAGAGCTGAGCAGAGACTTAGTCTGCAACTTGGTCTGAAGGAGGGCCACAAAGTGCAAACTTTTATTTATTAGCAAAGTATATCTTCATATCTTCAAATTTGGGCCCATGTTTGAAGTTCAGGTTCTGATTTTATATATAGCATTCTGGAGGCTTGGAAAAAAATAAAAAAGTTAATAAGAGGTTATTGGAGGGGTTGTTTTTTCTACCGTTTAAAGCCCCCTCTGAGAGCCGTTTTGCCCACACAGGACGTGCAGGCACCTGGTCTCCCTCCCTCCTTTGCAGACTGGAAGCGCCTTTAGCACTAGTGACTGGACAGACCTGCGCCACCAGTGCTCGTGGGGAGACCCTTCCATGTCCCATGCTACTAGTATCTATTTTATCCTGTGAAATGTCGTGAACAGCAGCTTGGGACAAAAGCCAGGCAGGACAAGGAAAACCTCACACTTACCATACAATGAAAACGATGATAAGTCTCCTCTCTTCGTGGTGACCCTCCCTCACTCTTAAAGACAGCTACAGATAGTTTAAAAACATCTGTTTGATATCTCCACAAATGTCTTAGCTATGTTTAGCCAAAGGTTCGTAACAGTTCTCTCCAAATCTTTGCCTAATTAAGGACCTTTACTTGATGTGCAGACAGTTAATCCAAGTGCAGGATCTAAGCAGTTTTAGGACAATTACTATTAGTAATAATAATTACTGCAGAAAGACGACTAATACATGATGAACATTTATTCCCTTATTTTATTTCTACTGCTATTTTGAAGAGTTTGTAAATAGAACTTCTCTTCAATAACCTGTTGCGACCGTGAAGGTACTAGCTGAATTTAATGAACAATTCTTGGTGGTTTCTTGTCCTGAAAATGGATGAAGTGTTCTCATGTGAGATTTTGATTGTTTTAAATGGATACATTTACGTCTTCTTGGAAAGATGAAGATAACTTAGAAGCAATTTTTTTATACTAACATTCACAATTATAATTACAATACTCATGATGAACAACTGACATAAAATTCCCTGCATCACTGAACCTCCCTGTTAATAAACTCGTTTATTACAACGTCTGCAAAAAACAAACATAGCTGAGGAAATTTGTATAAATGTTGTAACAAAAAAAATCAAGGAAAACTATTTTCAGAGCTACTTCCAGCTGTTAAAAATTGCCTATTAAAAAGGGAAATATTATGGAAAGATTTGAGTGTGCTTGTGATGAGTTTCTGGCAGTATTTGGCCATTTCCTTCACTGAATATTTGGACATCTGCCTGTAGCAGTCATAAGTAATGCCTTTATTTATTTTTTTATTTCACAGCAAATTTTAAGAGCTTTATACAAAAAAAAAACCAAAAAATACAAACAAAAAAACTCACTGTCTTTCTTATGGAAGATCCTTCACTTAGTAAATAAAATATTACAAAAAATTAAACTGAGATACTGAGAAAGCCATACTTTACGTATTTCTTAAAATGATTTTTTTTCACAAAGATCTTACTGCTTTCTTTTCATGACCAAAAAGAAACAGAGCATAGGACCCTCAAAAGTAATCAGATCCAGGTAGTGCCTTGAAAAGCACAGCTCTTTAAATGCAGCCGAGGAGTCAGGCAAAGACATCTCGGATTCCCTTCTGTATCACAGGCAAGATGCTCGTATGTGAAGGGCCTCAGAGCTCTGCCCTGCTTCTGTCTTCTCTCCCCTTTCTTCCTGTTCATCATGTCTTCTGTAGCACTGTGCTTTGTTTGGCTTGATTTTTTTCTGCAGAAGCAGCTTTGTGCCTAACGCCTGGGAAATAATGTACGTTTGTGAACTCAAGCTTGGGCAAATTTGGAAATGTATATGAAATTTAACAAAGCACTTTTTATATTTGGGTTGGGCAAAAAGAAGCGAAATTTAATGATTTTACATACGAGATATAAATTGGTTTCAGGCTTGCATCTGCTTGGCATTGTGGTTTATACAGATGATGCTAAAATTAGGATGCAAGGACATTTCTCTGTTTAGAAATTAACAAACAAAATAACTGAGTACAGATTTCAATATAGTTAGAGTGAGTCTTTAAAACCAGGACATTGTAGTCACTTCATTTCAGTCACAATGTGCTGCAGCACATAGGAGGAATGCTATGAGGGTAGCTGAATAGTTGATCTTAGTGGCCTCCTCCTAGCCTCACTATCCAACAATCTACTGAATTTGTTATTTCAAAGCTTATAGTATCTTTCCTTCCTGCCTTACCCCAAATGATTTATCTGCTAAATCTGAGAATTAATCAGAAAACGGATTATTGGCTTAGTTTTGCTTTTTTTTTTGTACAGCGTAAGGAGGCAAGATTTGATATATGTAAACAGACCCTTGTCAGGCCAGTGAGCAGTCCTGTTACTTTACAGTCCATAACTGGTGCAAAATCACATCATGTATCTATCTCTTCAAGCACTCAGCTCATTCAGCAGAACAGCAGCCTGCAGACAGCATTCCAAATTTAGCTGTGAGATAAACAGTGAGATAAAAATATCCTGAAAATGCAATGTATGTAATAAAATAGAAATCAAAAATGCAGCACAATGAGATTTATCTTATAATTTTTACTGTTTCCAGCAGGGAAGAGGAAAGGCAACAGAAGAAGCAGGGATAGTAGTACAAAGGCCAAATAACACATGCTAGTGCTGATTTAACCTACATTTGGTTAAGATGCTTTTGTTTGTGTTGTTTCTTCCTGATATCCTTGACATGAATTTTTTTCATTTTATACGGTTACTGAATATCAACAGCAAGAATTGCTTTATCTGGCAGAACAATTTTTAGACCTTATTTTTTTTTCTTTTTGTTTATGTACAAAGCTGTACAACATGTATTTGCTACCCAAATTTACCATCAGAGTCCTTTTGATTTTCTGTTCCAGTAACCTATCCCGAACAAATTCCATCAGACTTAATCACATTTTAGCAGGTTTATCAGATACCTGGTGAATACTGGAATGATTAAGCATAATAGTGATAAACATATCAGGGATCTGACTGATTTTCTTGAGCTATGAACAGTAGTTCCTTTATTATTTATCTACAGTAATCTTTTTTACTGATAGTGATTAATTCCAGACATTTCATGTGATGTTAACCAAAACCTGTAGTGCCTATCTTCAAACTTCACGTTTCCATGTAATATTGCAATATGAAATGAAGTGAAATGTTTTTAATCATACGCAGTTGCTCTTGGATTCCAGTTTTCATTATCTGTAATTTCTATTAAATCTCTTTAACAATGTATTTAAATTAAGGACAACACCCACTGGCCCTGGTTAGTTCAAATTTTATTGTTCTGAAATTTTTAATTAAAATAAATCTATAGCTTTTATACTTCTTCATGTAAAATATCTCTTTTCTGAATTTGTCTCTGACTGTAAGTTTGAGGCTTCTTCACATTATTGTTTCCTCACACACAGCTACCTTGCTTCACAGGATATAATAACCTGAAGCTCAGTGGTGATTAACTCTCTCTCTCTCTTAACGGCTAGACATAAAAAAAAAGAAAAGCCTCTGGTACAAGTAACTCAGAGGCACCTGGTCACTGGGGTGCAATCCAAAACCCTGTCTTAGGTACCAAGGCTTCACAGGGTGCACAGGAAATTAGGTATCTCAGAATAGCATCCATAAATACAGACAACATGCTGGAAGTTGCTAGATCTGTAAAAAGACGGGCTCCTATTTGGTATGAATAACAGGAGCACAAGAAGTAAACAAACTGTACATGACTGCCAGTGAAATGATGAAATTTTTGGAAGGAAAGAATGGAGGAACATTCACAATACCTAACCTTAACGTTTAGCCACATAGCTTTCCTAAGGCTTCCTCTATAGCCTTTCCTCTGCAGACCTAATTCTAGTGAACCTGACTGAAATAACTCAGATGCTTAGAAGAGGATGGTCTAAAGTTGTAGAGAGAAGAGGCTTCATAAAACCCTGATGACACTGGGAAATCTTTCGCAGACCATCATTTATTAGGACAATGCAAACAGAAAACAGTTCTCAGTTCTTCAGGTCATATTATATTTTCCATTGCCCACTAAAATTATTCTCTGTGGTATCATGCTGACCATATACTGCTAAAGTAGTCTGCGGTATCGACAGCATTCCAGAATTCTAACAGGAAGGATTTTGTCAGTCATTCTGAGTATAACTGATACTATTTGGGCTTCTCTGTAAGATCCTTATTATTTCATTATTCCTTATGACAATAGAAAACAAGCAGAAGGGTACCCTTCTAAAGTCCTCATCTGCTCTGAAGAACATCCAAGACCCTGCAAGTATCTCCAACCTTGACAAGTCAATTTTTGCAAATCTGAAGAAGCATCATGGAAATCATTTATATTGCTCTTAGTTTTCATCTTCTGACAGCTTGCTTTTCCATGGAGGTATATGGTGCTGCCTTCCAGGGATGTCTGCCCTGCACTTCTCAATCTGCGTTTTTATTATTGGAAGACCAAGCTCCATCTGCAGTTCCATGAACCGCTTTTGGAGTTAGCAAAACTCTGCTCCTAGAGTTGTAACACATTACCAGCAACACAGCTGTCTAGCCCAACGAGGGCGCATTTAGATGTATCTGAGGTATATGGAGCAGCACAAATGATCATAATGTGACTCTCCTGAATTGGAGCCATATTCTAACATAAGAACACTTTCATAGTCTATGAGTTTGGGAACTCATATAGAGTTGTCAACTCAAGGAAAAAGCCTTAGCTTCCATGTGAATGACTGTTCTGGATGAGCTCCTGTCATCCCTTTTGCTGACTCTCGGTAACTGTGTGGATGGTCTGGAAAATAATACAAGGGTCCAGGAACAAGGTCATCAAGAGGAACGTTGGCCCAAACCTGGTTGAAAAAAGCTTAGGTCATACATTCTGTCTTCTTAATGACTCCAGTATCGCTTGCATACCTCATCTTAGTGTGGCACTAAATAGAAGCAGTGCAAGCATCAGGCACTAGACCTGTCGCTGTTTGTTGAGCTGGTCTAGCTCTAACCAGATTTGTGTTGCACACTTGCAATTCCACTATTCTACTTCGAGGGTCTTGCATTCTTGCCTGCAGAGTAGCATAGTTCCCATGGGCAGGATGAGGACAGGCCCCACTGCCAGCTGTTCACAGGCTGCTGGCCACGTCTTTCAAGAAGACAGAGCTGTGGATCAAGCTGAGAACTAAGACCCTGAATACCTTACTCTGACCTTTGGACTATTAAGTCTTTCATCTCAGCAATAACTCACCTTTTTGAGTCCTGAATGAGTGCCATGCTTGCAGAGAAATATTTGGTGCTTAATATTTCCAACTACGTCTCTTAAGCAGTTCCTGCTCAGCATGCAAATGCACTGAACTACCTTACAGAGCTACCAAGGCTGCTTGTTAAATTAATCCCGAGAGAAGCACTCTGAAGTGCCATCTGAAGACTTGCAGAAGTAAGTACGTCTCCATTGGTCCTATAGACGGGCAATTTAACTAGTTTCTATAATAAAAAAGACTAAAGTGCTAGTGAAAAATAATTATCAATAACCAGCAAAACTGAATAAATGAGTCTCTGTCCAAGCCCTTTCTAGAGCAAAAATGGATTGGGAGATTATATATGCTCTCCATAATCAGTGAAAAGGCATTGCTAAGCTCTGTACACAAAAATACTTGATTTATTACTTTATAATGATTGGAAATGGTGCAGTATAACCTGTATGGAGTTTCATGCAGTATCTGAACTCTAGTAACTATCAATCTCTCTCTTTTCTTTTAAAGATTTCACAATAAGCATTTAATGTGAATATCAATTTCTATCAGTATATGCCTATCAGAGATAACCCTATAGATGATGAATTGTAGAAAAAAAATAGGATATCTCTGCACTCTAAATCTTACCATTGAATTTCAGGGCACTGAGAGAGTTGAAACTGAACCATAATTTTCACTATTTTTGTGCTTAACACACTATGCTAGCATAAAGTGGTTGGAAGCAAACAAACAGACAAAAACAACAACAACAACAACAACAACAACAAAACAACAAAAAACCCCACACAGCATCTCGAATATTTCGAAATAGATCATGGATTCAGAAGATCTCATCTAGCCTACTGAGAAGAGACCAAGATCTGCAAACACCTTCAAGACATTATAGAGATCTCACTATCTTCTACAGAGTGCCTGTTATGTCTTTTTACATTTCTCTAAAAGGAGGTATGTTGCTAGCTGCACCGCACCTATTCATATCATTAGCAGCCTATGCCTCACAGCAATCAGATTTTTACCACTTTTTATGCTACCGTTTTACCTACCAGCTATAAAGAAGGTTGGTACTGAGACTAGACTAATTAAAATAATGTACAAATCCTCATCCACTTTTTCAACGAGAATTGTCTGCAAGCAGTTTCTTCTCTATGTGGTACCTCCTACAGTAAGTGGTCTTCTGTGGGACAGAAATAGATGAGTAGATGAACTCTGCTCTTTCAAGCTCACAGGTCTTTTGTTGGGGTGTAAATATTTGGAGTAGAAATAGAGTGAGAAACTTAAAACAAGCCATCACACCAGATTCTTCCCCTGGCCTTGCAGATTCCACATTTTAAAACATTAACATGACACTTTTCATCTCAGAGTTCAAATGAGATAAAACAAATAAAAGACCTTTTTTTGCCCAATTACTTCATATTAGAAACTAGCTTCATATTAGGCCCTCCCTTCCTTTTTCTCTCTACTACTTTGCAGTATCTGAAGATAAGTATATAAAGCTGAGGAACTAATGATTCAGTTCAGTTCAAGGAAGGACTTCCTGCCGAAGTGAAGGCACTTTCAGGGTTATGACGTCTTCCATCTAAAGTCATTGTCGCCTGGCATATATGCCCAACGGCAAGGTTTTGACCTACTTGAGAACAGGCATTATGCCATCCAAACAGATGGGCAAAAGCGTAGATAGTCAGGAGACCATGTTTGTATATCAAGCATGGATGATGAGGGCACGATTCTCAGCTGAGAACATTTAAATAATTGTTCATTCAGAGCTTATGCTCCTGTCACAGAAAGTAATGTGTCACCCTTAATCAAGCTTGAAGTTCAATGCCCTTTAGGAAAGGCATTGTAATGTGAGGAAGATATAGCCACCTGGATAGTATTTTGGGGGTAGATGGTCTTCAGGACAATCATGGAAGTGTTTGGGTTCTAGTCCCACCTCAGCTACTAACTTCATATAAGTGACCTTGAGCAGTTCAGCTATGGTGCTTCATTCCCTTTCCATCTGGTTTTATCAATACTATGTAAGTAATACGGTGAATATAAATCAATGTTTGCAAAGCATCTAAAATATAAATTGGCATACATCATTATACCTGCCACAGCGTTTAAACCCTTGATGTGGAATTTCTGTAAACAGGTACAAATTTCCAATTGTGGTCATTCACGTGGCTAGACCTTATAACCTTGGCCTACAAATTTTTTTTTTTTTTTTTTTTGAGATTGGGATCTTTGAGCAGAAGAAGGTAGAATTACAAATGCTTCCACTTTGTCATTTACAATTTCACATGCTTCATTGATTTTCAACATGATCAGCATTCAAGATATAGATGAGTGGGTACAACAAATGATTCCAGCCTAATGTCAACATAGTCATTATTTATGTACTATTCTGTGCTAAAACTATTTTGAACAAGAAGCAAACAGAAATGACATATGTTGTAAATATAGTTTCAAAAGAGACACACATTATGCGTACTCTAAAAAAAAAGTAGGTACCATAACAAAAAAGAAAGGGATTAGCATTGTTCCTAAGTATTAACATCAAATGTCTGCTTTCGGAAAGAATGTTGGGGTTACTATCAGAACATACAGCTTACATTTCTTTGTTGGTCCATATGCATACGTTACTAAATCAAGATGTAGCCATCTACAAAGTAAGACCTGAGTCTGAATTTCAAAAATAAAAATTGATTTTGGACACCCAGCCTGGCAACCCTTTCCTATGTGACTGTCAGGAGGCAGTTTGTTAGCAGTTTCTGAGGGTCAGACTTCCTTGGTTCACCACTCTTGGCAGTTTGACGGCCACTAGTTGCAGTGTAGGTGCTGTTCAGCATAAAGGGGTACTATAAAATGCTGCAGAGTTCTTCAAGCATATTAGCACATGTACGAGCAACCAGCCTTTAGAACAATCCCATGTGTATTGTTAATCTAGTTTTCTGTCAATTAGGTCCTGATGGAAAGGGTATTAACCAAATCCATTCCAAGTTGTTCTGAAATCCATTTGAAATGTATTAGGCAAAAATCAGCTCCCAAACACATTCCCCAGGAATGCTGCAAGTAATATGTTCAATTGGTTATCATAATAATTAGTTATTCGAATAAACTGCCCATTAGCAGTTAATTATTGAGAAAATATAAAATACTGATTTTAAAATAAATGCAGAATAACATTTTAAACAAGTGTGTTACATTGTCTAAAAGAAATCAACCTACTGGCCAGTTGTAGCATTGCCAGCACTTAGTAAAGCTTACCTAATTTAATTACTGCCTGGATACAGGGAAGAGTCATCCTTCAAATGTATGACATGTATTTATTATCCAATTCACGGAGGTTTCAGTGAAACAAAGCAGCAATGAGCCTTCGTGATAATTAAAATGTCAAAAAGAAACCTCATCAGTCATACTGAGAATTTCCCCAAAACTGTGAAGCTGCTGCTTTATGATTCACTATTTGCTACAGTGAGGGCCGATAAGGATGGCATGTTGTGAACGTCAGTGTGAGATCCATACTGCTAGCGGTCATGCCTAGCGCTTTGTTAAGGAAATTGGGAAAAGCCGCAGCTCCCAGACTGGTGCTCTAGGAAGGACCACTCAACTCAGGCCCATAAACGGGAGCCTCGCCTTTCGAATACACCAAGTTGTACATGAAGAGGCAGCAAATGGTTCCTCAGCCCCCTGACTTTCAGCAGTGGGTGACGTCCTTCCGAGGGCATCGCTCTCGGCACGCTTCCCGTTGAATGAGCTGTTCTTCAGGCCTCCCCGAGGCACACGCGGCCCCGCTGCCCCGCAGTTCCCCCGGCGGTGACGGGCCTGCGCTCGCGGCAGTTTGCGTTTGTGTCCCATGGGCAAAGCCTTGCTTTCTGTTTGTAGCTACATAACATTTAATGGTAGGAGTGCACAACTAACTTACTATTTTTAATCTATTTTTTAATATTACTATTTTAAAATCTTACTATTTTTAATATATACTTTCTCCTGGGATGCTCAGTTATACAAATACCACTTTTGATTTAGGAAGTAATGCAATAGTATTGCAAGCCTGTCCTTTACAAGAAAAAAAAAGGAAAGATCAGGAGTGTGTAAATTTATTAAAAAAAAAATCTTCAAGCTTGGTATAATATTTTCTATCTTCTATTTATTATTTCTAACGTTGCCTTATTCTGTACTTATGTATTGGAATAATTTTAATAATAACATATATCAGAAGGCTTCAAGCTGCTTGTAAATTTGGTGTTTGGAAATATAATTGTATTTGCAAAAATATATAGATTTTTAATAATTTCAAATTGTTTATGATAGCATGATAAATGTTGTGCCTCTGTGACTACTGTATGGCTTTCCCTTGGAAGTACATATTTATAAACACATCCAGATTCAGTAAGATCATACATCAGAAAACATATTCTTTCATTTCTGTTCTGAAAGAAATATATACCCAGCTCTCAGTGGGAAGTGAGCTGACTGAAAAAATGAAGATTATTGAAACTGTCCTTAATGCATAAAATATAAAGTTTTCACTTTCCTTTCTAAATGTACATTTAAAATGAATTTATTTTAAGAGACATGTCAGTGAAGTCACTAGCTTGAAGCAAGCATAACATTTCTACCAGGCATCATTAGCAGCTTCCTAGGGAGCCTGGCTTCGGCTCATCACTTGTGAGAATAAACCTCTCTCTAAGAAATGAAAACTTCAAAATCCATTAGATATATTTCTTTTTAAATGATTAAGAACTACAGCTACAGCAAGTGAACTCATGTTCACTTCGACTCTCATGGTGACTGAGAACCACCTGACGTTCTAGTCTACCCCAAAAGACTTGGCAAGGATCTGCAAAGCGCCTGCTCCTCGCACCCCGTCCTCTGCGGCTGGCCTGGCTTCTGGTTTTTCTGAAAGTGGCCAAGCGTGTGGCTGCTGCATCTTAACTGCACTGCAGGACTCACCGCTCGTGCCTTTAGAAGAACTCCTGTGCTGAGGATCTCTCCCTGGCCTCCCGCACCCACTGTGGAACTACTGCTGAAGTGGGTCAAAACGCAAGTAACACACGGAGTACTCTGGGCAGTCAGTATAACCACTGAAGTTATCCCACCTTTCCTCATACTGTGCATGGTCGAGCTGACAGATGTTGCTGTGTGTGAAGTTGGCCTGGGAGGACTGCAGGAAATTGTTATCAATGATAAAATGAACCCAACTTTTGCAAGGCCTACGCAAACCTCTGGAGCTTCAAAAGCATTAATGTTTCCTGTGTGACACGTTAAACTTAGCTATTAATGTTTGTGTCTGTTACACTCTCGTGCAAATACATTTGCACACTTACACTGCATCTGCTGCTTACTGTAGGTAAATCAAGCACTATCTCTGCTGGATGTTGATGTTTATCCTTTTAATTAATTATTTTCAGAGGAAAGCTCTTGAGCAACATGTTTATAAAAACTGCTTTCTTTTTAACTGAGTGGATTTAAACTTGTAAACAGAATGTCTGAATTGATAAGATATTAAAAATGTTATCTCTCTTCACCGAAAAATCAGTAAAATCAACAGTTTCTACTCTTATGTTGTTAAGAGTATGAAAACAGAAAATATTTCTGAAAAAAAGTCAAAAATCGATAAGTGTTTACAGAAGATCTGGTTGGAACAAAACTAATGCACTAGAAAAGGAGAAGATTTAGTGCTAAAAAGACTCTGTTTTCCATCAGGAACTTATGGGAATAAGACTTATTGATGTTTTTGAATCTCTTCTCCAGTACCTCACCTCTGTAATGTGTAAAAACATTTGTTATTTGGGAATAAGCACAGCGAGGATATTATAGAATGAAGTTTTAATACTAAATTGATGAAGAGACAGAGAAGACTTTCCAACACTTCTGATAACTGACTAGTTGAAATGAGTATTGAAGAGAAACAGTCAATACATATGTGTAAATAATGTCTTCAGTGTCTTTCAGTGTCTTTCTACCATGCCCAAGTCTGAATGATGTCTGATGATATCAGACATATAATGACAGGTGTATCCTTCCTATCAGTGGCTCCCTAATATATGTGAGCACTGTATATTACTGTATTTAGCTGTAATGGTCAGTTTTCTTCTGACATGTCTGTCCTCAACAAGAGTGTAGGCGCTTGTTCAGTAACTCAGCCTCTCCCATTCTCCTGGTGTTAAGATGTGGAGGAGGTATCACACATCTTTATTTCCCTTTCAGCTTTTTGGATGCTGAAGGGGAGGGGGAGTATAAATATCAAATGCTTCTGCTTCTTCTTTATCCCTTACTTGCCTCAATGAACAGTATCAGTGAGTTACTGGTTCATTTTAGGATTATTATTGTCTACAGGCTTCTAGACAGACCTAGATAAATATTTGTTATTAAAAGAAATCTGATTTTTCCTTTACTTCACTTTTCAAATGCAGTTGTAGTATAGGATTAGTCATCGAATCATTTCAGACAGCAATTCTTGATCTGCAGATGATCCAAATGCTCAAAAGAACCTGCTTGCAAAGCAAACACACAAATTACATAACATGTGCTTCTCATTTGAAGGAACAAAAACAGTTCTTAGCACAAGGTTTCCAGAACTGCTGCTCAAAAACTACAATCTTGTTTTCTTTTTTTTTTTACCTAGCATTAAGGCTTTTGCTGAACATTTATGCCATTTAATTTATATAGGAAAACATTTATGAAAAGTAAGTGAACATGAGACAGGGTGTTAAATCACATTTACTGAAAACAAAACTTATTCTTGTCAGAATATTTGTAGACCGCAACACAATAAATGACTGTGCCAGTAAAGGCAGCTGCTAAAGTGTTGGAGCCATCACTACTGACTACACTCACTGTATCCTTTCAGATATTTATAATGTTTTAAAGAAAGCTTACCCGTTTCCATAAATATATGTTTGATCTCTTATAGTGTAGAGGAATTTCTCTTTAGTCTGTAGCCATTAATGTATGAGAAATAATTCATTTACCTACAAATATTTAAAAGGGTCTACCATATGTTCTAAGTTATAAAATAAAGACTCTTGACCTTTTAAATGAAAAACAAAATAATAATCTTCATGTCAAAACACTAATTTCCCATATCCAGTATGTGTATTTTAAAGATTCATATCATTTCAGAGCAAAACAATTGTAGTTTGATTTATTCATTTACCTCACTCAACCCTGACTGAGGACAGGAAACAAGAAATTACACATAAGCCTGAAAAATGGTCAGTATTACGTATGTTCATTTCACAGAGCCAGAACACTTATTCTCACTTTTGCAACCTCGCAAGGATCCAGTGCTTCTCCCTGCAACTTTCCATGTCCTTATCATTTCAGCCAAAATAAAATTTTCCTGTCACATCCTCTCCTCCAAAGCATCTTTGTTCATTTC
>VZSV01000095.1:2531043-2549101 GCA_013398735.1 Nothocercus julius | reverse complement strand
GAATGATCATCTGGAGCACATCCAACTTTGTATTTTGAAAATGGATCCACAGCCTTTCTTAAAAAAGAAAAAAAAAAAAAAAAAAGAAAATCTGAATCTGGAGGCAGGCGAGAATTTGACAAGGCAGAAGTCACTATCACCCTTTTGGACATGGAGCCACATAAGCGAATAGACTGATGAGCGCAATGGAGCTTCGTGTGGGGATCCCACTGTGACAATTCTGTTTTTTCTCTTTGGCTGCAAGGAGTTTTTTTTTGCCTGCCCTTCTCTAGTTGGTCTATCAGAGAGATCCTAATCCTTTCTCAGGCTCTTTTGGACTAAACTTCATCCAGCGGCTAAACTTCTTGTATGCTTTTGAAATTTTAGATAACAGTAAGAGCAGAAATGACAGCATGATTTAGAGTAACCTTAACAATTCCTTTAACTTACACTAGTCAGTGCTGGTAACTCATGAACTTTAAGCAATTTTAAGAGCACACCATTTCTGAGGGGAGAGCTTATTCCCTCTCCCATGCCTTTCATTCCCCTGCCCTCATACTATTACCTTAGAATAGGGAACTAAGTCACAAATAACTCTTCAGAAAGGGGTTTTGGGAAGGAACGCTGCTCTCCTATAGCTGTTGCCTGGCTCTACAGCAACACAAGCAATCCACGTAGCAAGGGACAGTCCATAATATGTATCTCTAATGTCTCATTCATTTATTTTTTGCAGGTACATGACGTGAGCTAGCCGTTAAGCATAATCCCCTACCTCAACCCCTTTATGAATTACTGATAATTTGAGTTCTTAGGAGCGCCTTGAGAAACTGAACTTCTCTTGAATGAGTGTATAAAAGAAGGTGTCTACAAATAAAAGGCTACAAATAATAGTTCATACCTGCCTGGATACTAGATATCTATTTTTCCTGATAGGTATTTATCAGTCTGGTGTATTCTGCTTTTATTTCTAATGCTTTATTTCTCCAAGTCGTTTGACCAAATATTGGATGTCACTGGCTTATTCGATCCTAGTCGTGTTGCATTTAGGCAACATCTGACTCTGAAGCAAAGGGTCAGAAGTTCAACCTCAGCAGAAACTGCTTGCTTCAACATTGCTTTCCCACCTTTATCAAAAATCATTTCTAAAAGCCTAAAAATACCAGTTAATATTTCTAACTATATCCTAAATGCAATATGTTTCTCTGCAGAGAAAAGCAGATTTATCTGGACAGAACAATTTTGAACCTCTAATAAAATCCCAACTGTGAGAAGACCATTTAAGTATTTTGATCTATAGACAAATTCAAAAACCTACCTTTTTCTGAAATATATTATTTCAGAGGCAAATAACATTAATAAATTTATACAACAAAATAATGTTTAAAACTCTTTAGGACACAAAAGAAGTCTCTTGTTTTTTTAACCTATGTGCAAGGTGGACTGCTTACTACAGAGCAACTTCTCCTACTTCTGTCCCTCTACAACTGCAGCTCCTCCATGACCAGTCACCAGCTGCAATTACATCTACTCTAACACATTTGTTCAAGATCAGACACATGCTTTGAATCAAACTCCAGAACCTCAAGTAAGGGTGGCTGAACTTTGCAGAAGCTGTGTTAAAAACAGACTATCTTGCATAAACTAGCCAGTGCCACAGTCGAAGTGACGAAGCTAGGGTTCAAAAATTAGAGTTCCAATTTAATTATAACTAAATGTTTCCAAAATAATCGTTGCCCCACTGAGGACCAGGGACACACTATCACCATCATGCACACTATTATATTCTGGTATCTATTATATATATTTTTACATATTCACTTATCACACAGTAAACTGTTTTCATTTTGTTATCATTATAATTGATATTTCAAATACACATCAGATAGTTTAGATAGAAGGATTTGTGTGTGTGTCTGTGTGTATATACCAAATATATATCAATTCAGAATTTCTGCTTTTACCGCAATCTCCAGGACTTTGCGCTTTTAAAGAAGGACTCGTTACATTTAGAAAAACAAAGCATAAATCTGTATTTTAAGCATTTCAACTTACTACTTGTTTGCTCATAATCGGAAGTAAATAACGGAAAAAAAAAAGTGAGAGTATCGCCCTTGAAAACTGTTGTTACAAACTGGGAAAGGATCGCTTGCAAGTTAAAGCAAAAACATACTTAAATCCTAAGTGATTCTCTACCCACTTCTCTACTCACATGCACAATAAACATGATCGTTGAAATTCATGTAATTATGACTATTTGTATTAAAATCACATACAATATCTTCAGACACTAACATACCAGTTGTGCTTTGCAAAATAAATGGCATTTTCTTGGGAAGGGCATATTTCAGACCTAATACATATTTAGAGAGAGCCACAGAGCTCACAAACGGGAATGGAAATGATCATGTCCCGACAAAATAAATGTTCTTTTGTCAAATACCAGTCTATTTCTTTTTCCTCCATTTGGCTAAACAAAACAAAACAAAGCAAACAAATAAACAGTAAACAAGCACATTAGAAACTCTGGGGAAAAATACTCTGTGTTTTGGAAAAAAAAAAAAAAAAACCTAAGTAGGAAATACAACTTAAACTCTGTTCTTTCCCTCAAAAAGCTACAACTGTTAAACTGTTATAAAGAAGGAACTTCTTAGTTTCTCACAAATCACAAGAAAAAGTTGAACATTCCAAAATAAAAAGATTAAATATGAATATAATAACAGAAGCTTAAGTGGGAAAAAAAGTTTTAACAGTGGATAAGCTACCCTAATGCAGATTTCTATACAACAGCCTTGTTTGGCAGTTTTGGGGATGTGAGTGCCAATATGCACCTTAATAAAACACTGTCTCTTTGTTGTACATCATTGATAAAACAATAAGGAAGAAAATAACAGTAGCAATTTCATTGATGGTATAGCAAGATGTTGTGATTTTTTTTTGTAACTTCTATAATCACAGTCCTTTCTTTTCTTCCTGAGATGCAATATATTTTTTTTTCTCTTTTGTCTACTTTCTTTGATATTTGGTCTTCGATTCTTCAGGGAACAAACAGCAAGTATAGCAACGGGGAAAAGATTTTCTTCTTTGCTTTGTTCCATTTTGAAGATGTTTGAATAGTCTAACATGTTCACTGCAATATCCACAGAATTGAATATTCCCTTTTTTATCCAGATTTTTTCTCTTCAAAAATTCCTTTTGATAGTCAATATTTATATAAATTTTTCAAGCATAATACATAAGAACCATTACACAATGGCCCTGCATTGGCTTAGTCTTGTTATACATGTGTTCTTAATCCATGAAGGCACAAAAAATCGCCATTTTAGTAATTTTTTTGATTTTTTCAACTTTCAGCCTCATACAGTTTTCCAGTGTGCTTAATTTTTCTAAGTGGTGACCTTGTCTCTTCTCCTTTCTCTGATGACAAAGAAATAAGGGAAGAAAAAAAAAAAAAAAAAGCACAAAGCAGTTGCTGGCACTGAAAACACTGACAAAAATCCAACTTGATTCCTACAAAGTATGGAACTGCCTAAGACCAGCCTGCCCCACAGAGCTCCATCTCCTAGTGCCAAAGATGACGGCACTTCATATATTCCCTTGCGTAAACTGACCAAGCTCTGTTATGTGCAGCTTTCTTTTTCCCTTTAACACTCAAAATTACTCAAAAGTGACTCTCTAGTTCTCTTCAATCAGTTCTTTGCATTTTCCAGACCAGTAAATGAGTAGGAAACAGAACAGTAGTTTATTCAATAGATGTTTTGCTAGGTCAGGCTTTTAACATCCTGGGAAAAAATAAACAAACAAAAAGCAACAAAACAAACAAAAAAACTTGCCAGAAAAGGAAGAAACACCAAGTCAGGGGTAGTTATGAATCCAAGTGAATAATTCCTCTAATATTACAAAGCATGTGCTGAAAAGATTTCATAATGTATTTCCTTGTAGTAACTTTGGTGACTGATGTCCATTTTTATTCCCTTCTTAATATACCATCACATGGTTCCAATGCATTTACATCACATTCCATGGTACTAGGATATATTAAAAACTTGTCTTTCATATTTCAAATTGAAATTGATACATTCATGCTTTTTCTCACATTGCAAAAGACATAAAAGATGAGAGAGTTTCCTCAGTAATTGCCCTGCTTAATCTCTTTAAGGAGCTCTGGGTCTTGGCACATATAAAAAACACAGATTCAAAGGGTGACAATGTTGGTAATTATCACCACCGCCAAAGTCTCTGTAGAAAACGCACAGAAAATGAAGAGGAAAAAAAGCTAGATCATGAATTTCAACCCAATCTTTTCTTCTTCAAAGGGCAAAATTGAATTCTGAAAATTAGATTTCTGGAGCAACATGAAAAGTACTTTTATACCAAATTTTAAAATCAAACTTTCAAATCTGTTCTCCAAAAGCTATCGACAGAAATGTACACTTAACAGAATCATTTTTGATACACATAAGCCCCAAAGTTTTAAATCCTCTGTCAATTTTCCATATCCATCTACAGATACTCTTCACAAGCAGTACTTTGATCTGAGATAACGTGACATGAGGGTGCCAGAGCCCTGGCACAGGCTGCCCAGAGAGGCTGTGCAGGCTCCTTCTCTGCAGATCTGCCAAACCCGCCTGGCTGCCGCCCTGTGCCCCGTGCTCTGGGTGTCCCTGCTGGAGCAGGGGGGCTGGACTAGGTGATCTCTAGGGGTCCCTTCCAGACTTAACCATTCTGCGATCCTGTGATTCTCTGATTCTATGACATGAACTTTTGATAGCAATCTCTCAATGCCTGAAAGTATTCTTCCAGAGGGAATTCCCCCTCCCCCTCAAAAAAACCCAAAATAAAACAAACAAACAAAGAACATTATTTTGCCCATATCTAGGGCAAAACTGCAAATTGAGCAACATACCATTAACAGCCATATGGAAAAGTGATAGAGCACTAAATTTTATGCAATTTTTTTTTCCCACTTTTGATTCAGTTAGAAAAAAATCAAGTATTTAAAAGAATCTGGTACCTGCTTTTGCAGTGTTAAAGGTTAAGAAATTTAAGTAGGAAAGAGAATAGCTACAGTGGCTGAAGGAAACGCTAGAGGAATTACTCTAGTCATCTTTGTAACTTAACTATCATTTCATTCAAACACAAGGACATGTCTATACTTAAAAACATTGTGAAGATATTGAGTATGGAAAGTACTTGTTTGACTAAAAGGACTGGACCATGTATAGTTTATTCAGAGAGTGAAAGGCAAGGAAATGACACCTGGAGTACTGCGTTTTCAGTCTTACCTGTAGATATCTTGGGTAATTCAAGATGTGGTATTTAATTTCCTGTTTTAGCTGACAAGGTTGCAGAGAGTTCCTTTGTGATCTCTTCACACAGCAAGGAAGCATAAAATACAAATTAGTTGATATTCTAGTTTCTCTTGTTGGACAAAAAAAATGAATAAAATCCTGTTTTTTGAAGCATTCTTCTGCTAAATGACATATTCCAGAGGCAGGCTAATGCTGTATCATTTTTATCTTCTGTTTACTTGAGGTGGAAATTGGCACCTCTCTTTGTAGATATTGTTATGTGTAAGTTGTTACAGCAGGAAAAGAAAGAAAGTGAGTAGTCCTGGGCCAGTCAGTAATCTCCAATGGACAGCGATGTGAGCTTTGAACAGCCAAGGAGATCACCACTCCCACAGACTTTTCGAAGCTGAAGAGAAGAGCAGTGACATATTTTCTACATTTTTTTTTTTCTTATTTGTATGTGAACCACTGAGTGTAGTCACAAGTGCACCTGGGGTAAGGGTGAAACAGATAGACAGTGGATGGGGATGATGACGGAGGACGGGCCGTTGCCTTCACACGCAGACCATGACCTGCACATTTGGAAAGGGGATGTGAATGCAACGTGAGCAGCAGCAACAGCAGGGAGAGGTTAGCAGTGAGAACTCTGCAGCCTTGCTCAACAAACTAACAAAAGCTACATCCTTAAAAATGTAGAAGGGATTTCCCATGAATATCTAGTGGCAAAATCAATAAGCTATGATGTCTCACTATATGCTAATGTAACACCATGAGTCCATACAGAAGAACTGCAATACTCTACAGTCTTCATGTCAATGTAATGCTTCATCCTTTGAAAAAGAAACAGAACAGAGAAGCACACTGTGAAGTACACTGAATTCCTCACCAAAACAAAGGGCACTTGGAGGGTCTGCAAGCCTGAGAGCGTGAGGAATGCTATAAAGCCATTTTATTTCACATAACTGTTCCCATAGCCTGGATCTGACTATTAACCTCCTAAGGAGCCTGACTTGCTGTCTCACAGTTTCAGTAGTATTCCTCCACCCCTCACAGTTCACTGCCCTTGCTTGGGATCGCGGTAGGTGAGCTCTCTACGGGCCGGGATTGCTCAAAGTCTCCCAAAGCTAAGCAAGGGCAAATGTTCATGCTGACAGGATGCCAGGCACGGACCTGCTGACAGAAGATCTCAGCTCCAAAAGCCTCATCTCCTCTTCCACCCGGCAATATATCCTCCAGTGAAAGCAGATGCTCTTAAGGCATAGTGAGTAGGAAAAATAAAAAAGGAAGTAGCCATATGAATGGCAGGGTAACCATATTTTACAATCTAAATCCTTTTCTTGGATATACATTCCATTTTTTTCTGAGCAGTAGAAAGATCACTATAGCCACCACAGGTAAAGCATTTGCAAACCATGAACATCTGAAAGTGCTTTTATGAATATGCCTACTTTTACCATAGAGAGTATACAAGAATCTCATTTTTCTCAAACAGCTTTTGAATTTAAAAATGTAACTTAACTGTTATAAAGCTTTTCCAAGTTTTCCTTACAGTTCAAGTAAGTCTACCTCATTGTTTGACTTGCATTTTCCAAGTTCAGGGGTCAATGTAATTGAGATATCTCCCTAAAGCTGGAGTAAAATGAGGTTAACCACTACCAAAAGCCAAAGTTTTTAACAACACATTCTATTACAACCCCATCTTTATGGTATAATATCATATATTTATTTTCTTCTGTTTCAAGTGTTTTTTTTTCCTACAGTTCCAATGCCCTTTTTGTTTTTCTGCACCTACTGCACAGCTTCTTATATTATTACAAAAAGGCTTCTAATTTAAAACATTTACTATTTTCCTGCACCTTTGAGAAAGCAATTCTCTAAACATAGCATTCCCAAATCCTGCAGAAAAAAAAAATCACGCATTGAAAGCACCATACCTGGATAATTAAATATGCCATATTACAGTATACAGCTATGTCCCCTAGCCTTTTAGCTGTGTCTGTATCTCTATTATCTACTATTCCTCTGTTCTTTCAAAAGGTCTGACACCTCCTGGAAGACATAACTACAGATCTCACAGGTATCAGACTGATGGAGATGAACACCATTCTGGATGGAAAAAATTTCCAGCCTTGACCTCAGATTTTAAAAATCACTCTGGGTCCCTACTCAGAGATTTTGGGCTGGGGGGCAACTTATCTTTTGTAAACTACCTACAATTACTCTCTACTGAAAAGCACCAGTATGCACCAAGTCTCGAGCTGCCAATCAAATGTATGTTCAGTGCTGAATTGACTTTTGTAATAGAGAATATAATAAAAAAATCACAGCCTTTATTAGGTATGTAGTTGTTACTACTAATAAATACACTTTCCTTCAGTGAATGGGAGGCTTTGCACTTTGTACATGTGAAGAAGCCCAGATACAACAGGGAGTCAAAGGGCTCATCTGCTGGAATTCCTTCAACGAGCCAACACAGAGAGAACTAAAGCACATAGAATAGGACATAAATTTCCTGATCATAAACAAAACGTTCCTAGTTAAGGTTAATTAGGTACTTTTTGTTATCTTTTTGGCTAGAGCAACCCTCACATGTTCTACTTTGAAATAACCCATCTCACACTATTGTGGACAAGAGATCCAGAAGTTTGTGTCCAGAGCGATAAGCACCAACCAAACAGTAAAAAACAGACTCTGTAGTTTCATTAAAGCCACAGGAGGGGCTTATCAGTATAATCTCGTTACATTTCAGCACTACCAATTAAATGTGCATTTTTTATATTAAACATCCTTATTTGAATGACTAGTGTCTTATTAAGGTGTCCATACTTGAAAACTGATGTCTGTGAAGGACATTGTAAAGTTTCAGATACCACAGGGAGGTTTAACTGGGAACACTAACAGTGATGCTAAGAATATTTGAGGGGAAAGAAAAGAGAAAGCATTTTCTAAAAGCAAGGCAACAAAACATTTATAGGAATTAGCCAAACTATCAAATCTGATCTCAACATGTTTGTACATCAGACAAACAAGGAATGTTGCTAAAATAAAAGGGCATTTATAACATCGATTTGATATGATGAAGGGAGATGCAAAGTCCTGCTCCTGGGGAGAAATAACCTGAGGCATGAGCAGTGGCCGGGGGCTGGCCCGGCAGAGCAGCTGGAAAGCAGCTTGGCTGAGAAAGCCCTCGGGGTCCTGCTGGACAACACGTTGGTCTTGGGTCAGCAATGTGCCCTCATGGAGAAGCAGGACAACCGCATCCTGGGCTGCATTAGGAGTAGCACTGTCAGCAGGTCAAGGGAGGGATCCTTTTCCTCTGCTCTGCCCTGGTGAGGCCACCTTTGTAGTCCTGGGTCCAGCGCTGGGCTCCCCATTATGAGACAGATCTGGATGTGCTGGAGAGGGTCCAGCTAAGGTCCACAAAGAGGATTAAGGGACCGGAGCATGTCTGAGGCTACGAGAGCCGGGGCTGTTCACCCCAGAGAAGGGGGGATCCTATCAATGTTTATTGACGCACCTGATGCGGGTGTGTGTAAGAAAACAGAGATGGACTCTTCGCAGTGATGCCCTGCGACAGAAGAAAATCCTCTAAGAAAATCCCATTTTTAACACAATTCTACAAAGAACAAGTGTTAATTTGATGTTATACAAAAGGCAGAAATTTCCTCAGAAACAGAAGTTCACCTCCACCTGAAAACAAGGACAAAACATCAGCTGCAATTAAATCCTAATTTTGCTTTTATGCGTCCTGTCCTGACTCATCTTTAGTTACGAGAAAGCAATGCAGCCCTGGCATGCCACAGTTTTCACATGGCCACATAACCTCTTACGGAAAGAAATCAGTCTTCAGAAGAAACTTTGTCTACTTACATTGTAAGGACATGGTAGTACCTGAGGAGAAGGTGCACTGCACTGCTAGTAGGTCCTACACGTGCACTTTTGATGGAAACCCAGCAGGTCCTGTTCAGGCTATGACTTGACAGTGGTTCCCTACATCTCAGGAGAACTACTGACAATAAAAACTTTATAAAATAGACATTTAAACCAAAGTAAGTTAGCAAGTTAGTAACCCACGTGTAACCTGTGCCATAATAGCACAGCCACTCACTCCAGATGTTTCAAACAGTTCAGTCAATTTCTGACTGTTACATTTGGTGGACTAAACATATACAAACTCAGCCTGGAAGCCCAGCTTTAGGTGTTGCCAATTCCCTCCAATGAGTCTGGACTGAACTAGTCACTAGCTCTAATAT
The DNA here is from genome assembly GCA_013398735.1 of Nothocercus julius. Lineage (NCBI taxonomy): Eukaryota > Metazoa > Chordata > Aves > Tinamiformes > Tinamidae > Nothocercus > Nothocercus julius. The sequence goes on along the minus strand of VZSV01000095.1, from coordinate 2,539,581 downwards.
GTTTCTTTTCTCAATGAAGGAAATGCCATGCAAATCTAGGTGTTTTGAAATGAAAAGGAAGCAAATCCCCTGGTAACTGCCCTCACCTGCCAGGGAAGGAAATTCAGCCCCCCCATACCTTTCCCAAAGGATCCATCTGAGTGGCTACTCAGACAGATGCACAGTTTTGTACAACATGTATATGCCTGGGAAATTGCCTGAGGCAAAAAGTGCCTACTTATGTTTACACTTACAAAAAGTAGAGCATAACATATGTCCTACTTCCTTCCAGAAATTTTGGTTAAAAAAATATAATTAAATATATTAAATCATAATAAGATGAATGTATGCTTCTAAAAACCTGTAAGGATCACTTTTGTATAGAATAAACTGCCATGGGAAAATGCTGATTCAACATATCCAAACAGTTTATAGGAACGTACTCACTGTAACCAAACTTCTCATGGAAATCACATGGGTTTGGCTGACTGCAGTTGTCCAAGTGCTTGAGGGAAGACTGCACAATTTAGGTCTGTTTGCTTGGCATGCCTGGACTCCTGTGGACCTACCTAGGCTCTCTGGCTGCAGCTCCTTGCACTGCTTTAACTGTGCAAGTCTAGAAGTCCAATTTGGTGAAGAGCAGCCTGTGAATTTAGGTACCCAGCCTTCTCTTGTGAGGACTGTTCAGTGAACCTGGAGAAATCTCCATCAGGTGCCAAAAGTCACTTTCCTCAGGAAAAAAGGAATCATACAACAGCCTTGCATCCAAAATAAGTCAAACGCTGTACATAAACGCACCAGTAAGGCCACCGGTGCAACTGGGCAACTGGAGAAGACTAAGGGGAAGGATGATGAGGCTGACTCAATGAACTGAGAAGACTCAATGAACTGAGAACTTTTGAGAACAAAACTGGCCTATTCCATTGTATGGTATTTGCTTTTCATTCGTCTCATATGAAAGTAGATGCCTGCAGATGCCAAATTCAATATTTGCTTACAGTATACAACATTTGAAGTCAGATTCACTCATTCAGTGCTTTTCTTAGCTAAAAAGTGACAGAATTTCAAAGTAAAGATTATATTTGAAACAGCTCTACTCTTCATTATGAAGCTCTCCTTTTAAGGCAACAATTATTGCAGAAATCTAGCTCTTATTTCATTTATCCTATGCTTCGCTACATATTTTTGGGAGCATCATTTAATGACTATATTTCTTGTGCTTTGAAAATCAGAATAATTAAATGCTTGCCACTGCAAAGAAACAGTATTTATGAGTCTTGGTGCACAAGACTAGCAATAGATTGGAGACAGTTTGGAGAGATATAAAGCATTTATAATTTTCAGTATTTCAAATGCATCCTAGTATCTCCCACTATATATAGATGAAAATACTTGTTAAAAGGAAACAGGAAATAGCAGAAAAAATAAGTCATAATACATTACAAAACTCTTATTCACTGAATAATTTCAGAACTCTATCCAACAAATGATAGAAATGGTAAAATTTGAGTCCTCAAATTATTGAATAATGAATAATTTGTTCAATAATGTCTTTGACAAGCAATATTCAACCATCCCTCACTATAGTGCTCTTTCCCCCTTCTCTTATTTCATTCATTTTCATAACTCTTAACTTTGGGAGAACTTAATATCTGCACTAATAAGTTTCCATACTTGCACTTTCCACATAAATGTTTTGTTTTTAAAGTGTGTGCTGAAAATCCCTTTGGATGTTTTTGAGTTAATAATTCTAAAGAAGGGCGGGATAAATGGAGAAGCTTATCTCACTTCTCACTGATAAAATAAAGCAACTTGCTCTGAATGGTTTGTAAAGGAAGATATCCAGCTAAGCACCAGGAGCACCAGAAAGAGTCAAAGTTTTGTTAAATGCCTCTCTGCTAAGTGTCATCATCACTTTCAGATATCACAAATAGTATGCAATGGCATTTGCAGTACTGCAGAACTACTTAACAAGAAACTGATATATAACAGGTATCCAATTGTCTTGCAGGATTTAATTTACCTGCATTTATATAGGACATAAAAATACCACTATATCCTCCATAAATGGAATAAGGCCCAGGTCCCCTCAAAGACAGCTTGAGTAGCCTTTAAGTATTTTACTCTGAGTTGTCTCTCAGACAGGACTCAGGACTTGTGCTACTTGGCTCACCAAAATGCCTTAAATATGCTTGAAAGCTGATATATGAGCTTTCCTGAAGAAATATGAGCACAGCCTGAAATACTGTAGAAAAGACTAACACTTGCAAAGACCAAGGCTGAAGACAGAATGGGCCCCTCTCCAGTTCAGCAGTGATCGGTCTGGCCAACCTCTAACAAAGCTCAAGGGACGCCAGGGCCCTTCCTTACTTTGCCGAAGCCATTTGCATATTTTGGGTTTTATTTCCAAATGTGTCACTCTTTATGTACTGGTGTTTTCTACGTGAAACCAAACAGGTACTTCCAGTCCAAGAAGTTGCACCCTCCGGATCGTAAATTCTTCACTTTATTTTACAAGTGTGCTCTTCTATCTTGGGAGAACAAGACAGAAGTTACAAAGTTCTTTCATATATTTTAACAGTATTTTTACTTATAGTGTATGCATTTATGGAAAGATAATGATGGTGAGAAAGACAGAGAACTTATCCACCTATTTTTATATGGGAAAAAATATCACAGCTTCTAGATATTGCATAGAATAGCTTTTCTTAATGAGTCTTCCACTCCAATTCAATGATCAATATAGCAACTCTGCTTCACAAACATTTACAAAAACAGGAAAGTTTGCAGAATTTTAAAATATATTAAAATCACAGTCACAGCATATTTTGCTGTCTCGTTTCAAGAAAGGGCTATAACTAAAACAGAAGGGGTTAGTAAAACACTGACTAGGGTTAAATCAATAAGTTGTGATGAAATCGTACCATTTTACTTCCCTACTTATCTTGAGCCAGACAGAAGTAGCAATATGTTGGTTCCAGATCCCCATAAAAAAATCATCAATATAGCATTCACTATATAATTATCACTATGTGGCTTTTAATATATGTTAGTTTTTATTAATATATTTTACTGTCTTGAAGACTATCTTCCTGTATGTACCTCAAGTGAAGAATCACATGAGCTGTTTTCATTACAAATGACAATATCAATTTATATATTCCAACAAGAGAAGAAAGCTGTCCAGCTGTCTAGCACAAGAAAGACGTGAAGAACAAACATGTGTTTCTGCCAGCTGTTCCTCCACTAACAAGGTTTCCTTTCCCATCTTTCATTTTTCAAAAGCCCCAATGGACATGGAAAGTTTTCCTTGTATATTCATTGCTGTTTGCCTTTCTAATATGTCTCTTCTCTTTCACTGTCTATGAACATCTATGCTGAGGTATTTAAACACGCTATGTTTATTCAATTAAGAAAACCTGAAGTCAATCTCTTCTGATTTGATGTACACCAAAAAATAAATCTCAAAAAATAAATCTCAAAAATGTATGACAAAATGCAGATAATATAATTTGTACATTAATGATACTCTAATTAATTTCTAGATTAGAGAATTATCCTATGTTTGAGATTACTGCTACAGAACAGTAACAAATTTGATGACAGTCTGTTTCAAGATACCACTTCATATTTCTGTCCTGTAAGATACGTCTGGACTTTCCTCTGGACACTGGAACATTGATGACAGAGTAACCCCGAACGTCAGCTCTGTTGGGCCTCTCTTCCCTGATTCGAATGAGCACAATTTACAGATACATGAGCAGAATTAAGAAGGTTTGTGAATAAACCATGTTCATTTTTGACAGCTTTTGAAAAGATTGAGGTATTAAGGGGTGTGGACAGAAAGTGAAAACGAGTCCAGAGCTTCTGCTTTGCAGCCTCAGATCTGCAATTTGGGCATCATCATCTCTAATTGAGGTCAGCTGGCCTCTTTATGGGCTCCTGCAATACATGGCAATCTCACTGTATGGCATTATTACTGTTTCTAAGCCTGAAGGAGGTAGGAGCCAAGGTTGTCTCATGTTCCTCAGTCTGTGCTGCTCCAATGCCCATAATGGCCTTTGGAACAACTGAATTACAAATTCTGGGCTCCTCTAGGTAGTAGAGCAGTCCAGAACTGAAGTTGAAACTCCATCTTTCTGCTTCTGACACTTTTCCCTGCACTACATCCAACGATGATAAGGCAGACCAATATGAGACAACTTTGGAGTTGCTAAGGGCTTTTTATAGCTCCAAAGATATAGGTAAGTATGTCACTAAAAATGAAATGGTGACAAAAACAGTGAGCTTAATTCAAACCTATGGCCAAGTCACTCTTCTCCAGTGGAATGAGCTGTGCTCGTTCAGCCTGGCTGTTCTTGTCAGGACACCACAGAAAGATGACAGGTTGATCAAAAAAGATCTGGTGCACAGTGAGTATATTCAGGTAAATGCAATTAGCAATTGAGCTCTATTGAGATGCTTATTATTGGTAGAAAATGTCTTAAAGATTTCTCACTGTGTAAACAGTCCATGTAACAGGTTCATGATACCTGATATTGAGCTGTAGATTGAATGCAATAAAATGAATCCCATTAAGTTGAGCAAGGCAATGGAGACTACCTAAACTAATAATAAAAAAATAAAAAAAACTCCACATTTTATTTGGCTTGTGCACCTGAATGTGACAGGTACTTGCTTGTTACATTACCTGCTTTCTTATGGAATTTCTTACATAGTTCTTTCAAACTATGGTACTAGTAAGATACCTAATTAAATTTCTCCTGGGAATTCAATGGGAGTTGACCAATAGGGACACCACAATATCAAACTATTTCCTTACTTGCTATACTCTGTCATCTCTATCTTTGGATTCATCTGATACTGGTTTTCATTTTCTGAAAGAAATCCCCCATTAATTTATGTTGCTTTACTCCTACCTTCAGAACTATTCATAAAATTCTGTTTTGTTGCACTAAGTACAAAAATTCGAGTAACAGCTGATGTGAGCTAACATTATGAAGGATGGGCTTTAAAATACATTGGATTTTTTTTTTTTTACCTTTTTAAGTTTCTTTATTTTTAGATTAAAAAATAAAAAAAAAGGCTTTTGTATCTATCATTATGAGCTAGATACCACTGGGAAGTCTCTTCTTTGTCAGGAATTCCTAACAGCTCTGCAAACATCTGACCTACTAGTATAACCACAATGCCAAGCAGAAAATTATGAAACAGATGAAGCTATCACGTCTTCTCTGAAATTTTAAGCAGCTGGTTAGAATTTAGGTGGCTGCCAGGCTCGAGAAGGCCTGGGGAGAATCATATTAGTGTGTAAAAACACCTGCTAGGAGGAGATGAAGAAGGTTCAGCCAAGCTCTTGGTGGTGTCCACCCACAGGAAAAGAGGGAATGGGCACAAAGGGAAATACAAGAAATTCCATTTAAACATTAAAAAAAAAAAAAAAAGTATAGGAGTGATCAAGAAAAGGAGCAGCTTGCTCAGAGATGTTGTGGAGCTTCCATGCTTGGAGATACTCTAACCCTGATCAGACATGGTCCTGTGCAACCTGCCACAGTTAATGCTGGGAGTGTTGGGGTTGGACTGGGCAATCTTCAGAGGTCTCTGCCAACCTCAAGCATTTCATGATCCAATGACTCTCATTTCAGACTGAACCTCTTTTTCATAAACACTCCTGAATTTAATGAAAAATTTAATTGCTAGGAATGAAAAAACAGGTGAACACAGAACTTCAAATTTGAATCTCTAGGCTTTTAAATTCTCCTAAGCTCTACAGAAAATTCAAAATTGTTAACTAATTTTATAGATAATGTGACTTTCTACAGAACTTTTTAACAGATGTAGGATAAGGAAGTAAAGACAGAATTTTATAGTGAAGTAAATGAAACCTGACTCCAAATGTTATGATCTAAATATGAAAGAATCACTGCAGCAAGTCAATCCCAGCTAGTGGGTGAACGCACTGATACCCACAAAGTAGTCAAATCACACGGGTGCCAACAACTGGCAGTGTTTCCATTTTGTTTTCCCATAAAATGGAATAATCTACAATGCTGAAATGTCATCACAGTGAAGAACAAATACATAAAAATACTGCCAGGTCCATTACCGGTGAACAAAACAGACACAGGCACAAAGTACTGACATATTTCACTGCTGCAGCTGGGGATCAGACCAACATCAGCAATATCTTAAAGACCGAATTCTTCCTTAACAGCCTCTTCCTAATGGGCTGCTTTATTTGTTGATACATGCACATGTATAATCTATCAGAATGATGCAGCTATTCCAACTGCTTCCCTATACACGCTGCTTACAGCAAATTGAGACTGACTTCAGTAATACTTCTGTATTTAAAGGGTCTTTAAAAAAATGCTCGAAAGGATTTTCCCTGCTTTATTTACAGTCTTTTCTATACAAGGCTGTCATATTTAACATATTAAGGAGACAGGAATTACATCAGTCTGTTCAAGTCCCAGCATATGGTTAGGCAGAACTGACATTAGCATCAATGTGTTCTTACAATGTGATAAATATGCAGTCAATGCATTTTCCAGAGTAAGTGTAGGAGCTAGAAGACTTATCTGCAAAAGTGCTGTACCAGGAAATGTCAATTAAGGACCAAGAAATGCAATAAGCACTCAACTTACATATGTGGACAGATTTTGAAAATGTGACTTTATGAAACACTCTGCAAGGAAGAAACTCAGTTAGGTCTACAAATAATATTAGCAAACAGAGCCTGCAATAATCTGAGCCTTCCTACTTCTCTTCCCCTCCTCACAGACGATTTTTTTGTAACCCAGCATTCATCGTTGCTGAACACTGTCACATAAACTCCTCAAACCACAAAAGTGAACTGACAGTACTAACATTATCTACTGATACACTTCCATTTTGTGTGGCATTTGACAGGGCTTGCCCTTGCTTTAGTGCCTTCCTGGTCCTAATGGGATGATAGAGGCCTAAGGCAAATTTTTTAAACTCACACAGTAAATATGTAGAAGGAAAGAGCAGAAAGATATACTAGATTTGGGATGAGAAGGGCACTCCTAAAATTGTCTGGGAAGGTCTTACTTTAAGAAGTTCCACAATTTTATATCTTTACTTTTCTCTGAAGCTAACAGAAGAAATAATGTATCCTAATATACCTAATATGGTGATTATTATTTTTATACTTTATGAAGTATATATACTTTATATACTTTATATATAATGGTGCATATATATATATATATATATACACACACACTATATATACTTTATATACTTTTTATACTTTGAAAATAAAGTTTTAACTGTTTTTTAAAAGCTACAATGAAATAAACCAGTCACCACAGGAGCATCATAGACTCATAGAATCATTATGATTGGAAAAGAGCTTCAGGATCATCAAATCCACATGAAAAGTTAAGCAACAAGAAATAACTTTTAATAAAAAGAGATGACTTCTAATGAAGAATACAGTCTTAAAGGGAATTCTTAAAAGTGGAGCAGGAGGATAGAATGACATAACTTTATCTTCCACACAAGAGAACAATTTAATTAGGAAAAGAAAAAGAGAGAGTCATATCTGATAAAATTATGGATTTACTGGGCATCGTTAGGGATAAAAAGGCATTGCTTCAGTTTCCAGTTCACAAATCACAGAATCACACAGAATCACAGAATGGTTGAAAGGGACCTCTAGAGACCATCTAGTCCAAAACCCTTGCTCAAGCAGGGACACCTAGAGCATGTGACACAGGGTCACAAAATAATTAGACTTTCTGAAGAACATGACACCGATCACAAATTTCTGCACAATAGTAGGTGACCACAGAGGGAGAATGGCTGTTCCTTAAAAAATCCACGCAAGCAGCATCAAAGCTGGCACGTGCAACGAAGCTGCACATACTGCTCTCCTGTAGGTGCTCACTCCTCAGATCCCACCTGGAAAGCAGAGCGTTGGATCAAATCGCTCCCTGTGAGTCTGCAAGTGTACGGGCAGCTTGGATCCCAGCTTCTGGGCCTGTTCATGAAATTCGACTCGAGAGGGGTAGGGGGAAAATGCAAATCCAGCACAGGACATAGCTGTGCTAATCACTTCACGTGCTGTGCAGTTTGTCCTGCTTTTATCCAGCAGCAGCCACGAAGCTTCACTGCTCATTCCTCACCCTCACTGCTAGCCTACTGAAAGAAACCAAGTGTTAGAGCTAGTGGGACAAGACTGGGCTGTACTTCAGGACTGAGCTTCTTCCAACGGCACAAAAATATCAAGTGAGCCTCTTATCTTGTCAATGCCCTCACTTATTCTCCCTGAGCTAAGAACGATGACATAGCATGAAAAAGTTCTTGATTAAAAGTTCTGGCCAAGAAGGCCAAGGGGATCCTGGGGTGCATTAGGAGGAGCGTCTGCAGCAGGTCGAGGGAGGGGATCCTGCCCCTCTGCTCAGCCCTGCTGAGGCCACACCTGGAGTGCTGTGTCCAGTTCTGGGCTCCCCAGTACAAGAGGGATGGGGAGCTGCTGGAGAGAGTCCAGCGCAGGGCTACGAGGATGATCCGGGGCCTGGAACATCTGCC
>VZSV01000095.1:2490680-2530708 GCA_013398735.1 Nothocercus julius | reverse complement strand
CAGTCCTGAGCCACCTGCTGTAGGTGACCCTGCGTGTGCAGGGGGGTTGGACTAGATGATCTCTAGAGGTCCCTTCCAACCTTAAGCATTCTATGATTCTATGATTATCATATTTCCCAGTTGCAGATAGCCCTGTTTTGACTTCCAGACACTTATTGCTGTTGTCATCTCCTCTACTAAGTCACAAAACTCAATACCATGGGCATGTAAATGTGGGAGCTAGGAGAAGTACTTATATATAGTGAGATACATTTGGAAGTCATTTTTTCGTGTCTTTGTACAGCACAATGAGACTAAGATGACAATAAGTATCCTGTGTTTCTTAAGCATTCATGATCTGCTTTCCTACATGTCAACTTATATCACTCTTTAAAATTTTTACATAGAAAATTAGATTTCAAGGGTCATCGCATCTTCTAACAAAGAAATGTTAGGGATAAGAAGAAATGCTAAACAGTAATAACTTGAATGATAACCTGTGACACAGTTGGAGTCTTTTGAAGAAAAATAACCCAATAGGAAGAGAGGGAACTAATGCACCTGTCAGAAAGAGTTCAGCATTGCGTGTTACGGACTTGCATGTTGCAGAGCATCACCCATGTGACATTTTGCTTCCAACCAACATAGCATAACTTGCGTATGATTACACGATTACTTTTTATACTATATAGATATTTCTAATCTACGCAAATATGTTAGAATATATTAATTTCAGGAGATAACAGAAGAACTATGTTTTAATTTATGTCATTTCAGTTTTGGAAGGATGCTTATGCAAGGAAGCAAATTGCTTCAATTAAAAAAAAATGCACAGCTGTGTCATCTGCTTTGAAAAGTTCTGGTCATGATAATCTATTTTCCTTGTAGACAGACAGACCTAGTGCTTACAAAGTACAGTGAGAACCAAACTTAAATTTTGCAGGAAGAATGGAATTAGGGTAGTTGATGTTGCATGTAGAGCAGAATGATGACGAACTATTTCACTGTCAGACAAATAAAATTAAGAGAAATAAAATTAATAAAATTCCAGCATTTAAAAACTTCTGTACCTTCCATAGGAAGCCAAAAGTATCAGGAAATCTTACCAACAGACACAGTTATCCACTCCATCTATAATATGATAACCAGAATAAAAACATTCTATCTTTACTCACTTGGTTTATTTATTCAATGCACTTTTATTTTGTTGAGGGGTCAGTGAAAGTTTCTACTTCTACTCCATTTTGAGACCTCTTCCAGTTCAGAGTCCAAGTATCAGACTAACAAATGCCCCTCCGATTTGCTTTCTTTTACTCAGCTGAGATCCTTGCTTGCCTGCTGATAGCCATGGAGCGCATTACACAGTCCCCTTCCTTCCTGCAGCCAATATTTCTCTCATGGAATTAACAGCCTGTTGTGCTAGCAGGAATGAACAGATGACTAAAATACAAGTAGCTTTGAGTAAGAACACAGCGTACATTTCCCGATCCAAGTGAAAAAGACAAAGGGTATAATTACATATGTTCCTAGTTCAATAGACTCATCCATGGTAATTCTGATCGGGGCCAGATCCTAAGTTACTGCTGTGCATACGTACAAGTTACATATACAAATGCACATGGACATGGAAAAAACTGCTCTCCTGAGGAGTTTTTCAGTTTTCTGAGAAGAAACAGAAGAGAGAACAAGAGGACTGCAAGCTAGTAAAATGCTACTGGTTTTGGTTTTGAACATGATGAATGGTCCTCAGTTCACTCATATCTGAAGAACTTTCTATAGCAGAAAGAGTGTCTTGCAGGACATGAGGAGCAAATTACCATCCTTATAAGCTCAGTATTATTTTCCCTGTAAGAAAGACAGACATCTGGAGACAAGATAGTTCCATTTCTTCCTGTTACAAGGTTTGTGGATAGTGGATTATTAGAACAAGAATAGCTTAGACGAACTAAACATCTCATTGCTTTTATGCAATAAACCACAGGAAAAGAAGGAAATAAATTATTGCTGAAATATACAATTTGTATTCCCCAGTCAAGCAAAGCAGACACTGTGTACAGATGTGCAAATGTACCTAATCTGCGCATTAAGAAGGACAAGGGAAAACAAAACTAATTTAGCTGCCAAGTCTAAAATATGCTAAGATATGATTCCTTGGTTTCATTTCTTTAGGTTATTTTCATGGGACTCTTGTATATTAGGTAGTACTGTCAGGAACCTTCAACTCAGTTTCAGTATTTCTCTTCCTTTGCCTCTTTGAAGATCAGTCTCCATAACAAGATATTAACTGTGCATCAACCTACCACTTTCAGTTGCAGTCATACGTATTACTGTCAAAACACAAATTATAGAGTAACTTCAGTGTAACTAACAGAATTTGCATCCTCTAACCCTTCCCTTATGAACTAGAGGAAAACTGACAGTGATCTACTTTTTTTGTTATCATCCTACCTTCTTCACTTAAAGCAATGCAGATCTAAAGCCTGAACTGTAGGAAAACTGCTTTGCATCAAACCATCACACTTGCAACAATCTTAATATACTAGTTTGAGTTTGGAGGTGAAAGCCAAAGCAGATTATTTCATTTGCTAATATTAGATTCTTGTAAGGAAAGCTTTATGTAAGACTCTGAATTGATCTTAAATGTAAAACATAAACATAAGCTTAAAATATAAAATTTATCTCCCTTTTATTTCCCCTCTATATACATTATATCATCATCCAAAGCAGTTTATGCAAAGTTTATATTGTAACAAAGCTAGTTAATGGGGTTGAATAACATAATGGTAATAAAGAATTTAGTAAGCAGCATTAAAGGACATGGCATATATTCAAACATAATCGAGCGCAGAAATATAGAATCCACACCAGCTCTACAAGGACATTTGAGTGCTCATTGTATTATTTCCAGGGAACTACATACTGAATATTGAGCAAATGCTTTTCCAGAAAAGCATCTGAACCTATGCATCAGTAAACAAATCTCAAAGTTATTTCTTTTCAGAAATTCAGTCATAAGCATATAACTGCACGCTTTCATCTCTTCATTTAATATTAAATGTTAATACTAATTTGAACTATAAAAAGAGGTAGTATTAGAACAGTGATTTCTACTGACTGTTGGTAGCAGACAAATGCCATTGCCTTACTAAAATAAAGCATAAAATGAACATAATATTAGGTTCAAAATATGATAGGGAAATTTTCAGTAACAGAATATTTTCTTTCTCAAGAAAATTGAAAAGAAAAGGAAGACTAACACCTAACATTTAAAATAACGGACGTTATTTTAAGGAGTGTGTATTATTAATATAAACTGTATAAAAGAAGTTAGGCTAGCGACATTCTACAACAGAACAGGAAAAGAAACAGACTGGCTCATCCTGATATTACTTTTCTTTTTCTAATGAAATTCCTCTGTCTGTACTAAAAGAAAGCAATTATTTCTGAATTCATTACCACCAACACATGGCCTGTTATCTGAAGGGGAGACGTTTTAGACCAGCATAATGGGGAAAGACAGCTTTGCAAAACTTCTTTGGTGATTCTGTAAAGTAGCCACGCTCCATCAAGATTTTGAATCCTAAATTTAATATAAAGAATGGCGTTACAGGTATCATCAATAAATCATTCAAAAGGCGAGTTAAAATTTAGTTATTGAGTAATTTACCCTCCCCAGGGAAGGAGATAAGAAATGTACTCTACTTAGGAGGTCACTTATACGGCTGACAGAAAGCAGATGCCTCTTCTGTTTGACTTCACAGTGAAAAAGGTCAGAGTAAAAACAAAAGCTTTTGAAAATAATGTTTAAGAAAATTTATTAAAAGTTAGAACAAATATAGCTAAATCAGCATGCCCCACTGCTAAATTAAGCTAGTGAAAACATTAGCATTGCCACAAGAAAGCGAGACAGGAAACAAAGTCCTTACATCAACACAAGGATGGAAAAGCACTTAAGAAAAAGAAGGTGCAAGGTAGTAACTTATTTGGATAGGTATAAGTTAAAGGGACCTGGATCTAACTGTCACACAGCTGTTGATATAGATTGAAAGCAAGAAAGCAACAATCTGAAGAAGGAAGAAAAGCTCACAATAAGCCTGAGATACAAATTAGGTAATATCAAACACCCCTCTGTGTTCATTTCTTGATTTTGGGCCACTTCTGCACTCAGTTTTGAAAAGACTGAATAAATCTAAACAGAAACCTTTTTAGCTTCCCCAAAGAGCTAATAATATAAAATTGAAAAAATAATCCGAACTATCATAAATTACTTCATTTTTTAAATTTCTTTTTCCTAACTAGACAATGTTGAGTGACAGGAACAGGTCATGTTACCATTGTGTAAGAAAATAAAGAGTGAACATTCTTCATTCTGCTGCTGCTGCTGTTCCCATTAATAACTGGACCCACAGGAGTTGCTTAAAGCAAATCTAAAGCACAACACAACGGCACGTGTACGGCTTGGGCAAGAGACACACTCTACTACTCCATGTCCTGCCCTGTCTTAAATTAGTATTGATACCTAATTTACAACAGAGAAACAAAAGGAGGAGAATAGGGAAACATTCACATGCAGAGTAATATTGTAACGTAACGTGTTATAAATTCAGAGCCTTGAAAACCAATTGGTTACAAAGCAATAGCAGGAAACTACTGATCCACAAAGGAATCATTTTGCTTTTTTTTTTTTTTTTTTTTGGTAATATTTTAACTTGTGCCTTGTCTGTTTTAACTTGCATATCAGTGTGATTTCCTTACAGTTAGTTTGCCCCTGTCAGTGTCCTCCCACTTCAATATTTTCTCATACTCATTCTGCATCCTTGGGTACCAACTGAATGTTTTATTTTGAACCAAAAATTCAAATTTTATTGTTATTTGACTTCTTTAATATTTTCTCTTGTAGGGTTATCAAGATCTGCCATACCACAGCATCCCCTTCACACTGAGCTTCTAATGAAAAAAATCGTATTTCAGATCACACTACGTCTCCTTTCAACTGTTGGCCTTGGTATTTTTATTTTCAGTACTTGAGAACAAATGATGTCATTTTCTGTTCTCTCACCTTTAAATAAACTATCTTGCAACAACCCTTCCTTACCTAAGTGGTCAATTTACAACTTATTTTATTATATCCTCCTCCTACTTCACCACATTTTAGCAAAATAAGTTATTAACTGCACTTTAAAAAGAGAGGCTGAAGGATTCCTCTTCAGTAAAAAGTCCTTTGACTTCAAACAATAAGGAATCTACCCAGTTCCTTGGCAATGACTTTCTCTCTCACTGATGTTGCACTTTCCTCAGTGAATGTACTCACAGAAGCTTCTCTCCTGTCAAGGTTAGTCTCATATCAACACATAGATCTTGTCAGGAGTCCACTACAAGCAGAAATGTTATATCTCTGTATATTTTTATATATTTAAATTAATCTCTTAGTTTAGGAAAAAAAAAAAAAAAAAGCTATTATAAAACATCCTTTAGCACGTAAAATACCAGATAAGAAAAGATATTTTGGTTGGGTTTGGAATGGGGAGGTAGGTTAACTGACCAATTTTGAAAAGAAAAAAAAATCAAGAAGGGTTTTGAGACAATTTTTTTAACATTAGCCTTTTATCTCATCTGATCTTGTGACTTCAGTACCCCATATTATTCCAGAAAAACACAACATCTACTACAGATGTCACTTGGAATTTGATGGCCATATCCAGCCCTCTGGAGGCTCATAAGATGTTTTAAAAGTTAGATGCACATTTCAAATGCTTCGCTCCTGAACTGACTGCTATCCTGAGCCTAAGTCTGTTCTTCAAAAGCTTTTTCAGAAGCACCTTGGCTGTCCTGAGCTCTGTGCTCTAACTGAACTAGTACCATTGTTTCTGTGACATCTGCATTCATATATTTGACCAGAATAACTGTGTAGTCTTGATATAGAACTTTGTGTCTGGGGAAAGGGAAGACTTACTGAAGACTTGCTCGTTAGCGATAAGCTAGATTAAGGCTTTTTCTTTTTAAGTAGATACATTTCTGGTGAATATGATTACAAGCACACCAATTCAGAAAAAAACAAATTCTGAAGATACTGCTCCCAAAAGTTAGTTCTACTTTAATACAACCACAACCCCCTGTTGAGGATGGTCACAGAACAAGTAACTTACAACACAAGCCAGGTTACACATTAAAAAAGACCAATTTTCTTTGGAAATAAATCCACTCAGAAGAAAGATGACACAGAGGGAAAAGTTGTGGGTATTTGCATAAGTCTGCCTGGAGATGAACAACCAGCATGATATATGGCACTCTTTCCACGACCTCTCTTCTATGCAGTTCAGCATCAGTTTTGAGAAGCCCAAGAGGCCAAAAAATGCATACACTCCAGGCCAGTTATATTCTGTTGACCGATCTGTATGCAATAAAGAAAAACATATGGCACTCCAGAGACCTACAGTTTATACCAGTTCTGTATGTTCAGCATGAAAACAATGAAGCCGAATTACAGCGTTTAAATGTCCCCCAGTATAGGCAATGGCTAGATGAGAATGAAGGTTACTTTTCCAAAAATTTGCAAAGGGATGGCAGCTACTAACTACCCTGAGCTAATTACTGGCACCAGGAGGAGTATTTAACAGAAGCTAGTGACAGGGAGAGTCACAGGGCTCACTGATTGTCTGGATAACAAGACTGATGGCTCTGAATAGCACACATTAACCTTAACCTCTCTGAGTAAGGCAGTTTGGGATCTTCCATTAAGGATCTGAGCGGTTTTTTTTTGTTAAGTCAGAAACTTAACAGGGATGCTGCAGATGTCCCAAAGAATGAGGGCAACCCGTCCCACTAGGACGCAGAGCTGCCCTACTGACATGTGCCCATCAGACAGCTATTAGGTGGAGCAGCAGTGATTGCAGGAGCCTGCTAACTAGGTTAATCACCGAGCCTCTCAAGTGATTTAACCTATACCTGTTTTCCAATTTATATTTGGAAGCTGACAATGAATGGGGTATGAACTACCTACTGTGTTAAAAGCATCTTTAACAGTATCAGAGAATGTGTTTAACACTCTCCTTGAAATGATTCAGAATTACACAGCTATTAAAATGCATGAGATTACCACTTAATAGCATCCTGCACCTTTGCAACTTAAATTAGTTAGACAGACTTCATAAACATAATCACTGAGTTCTTAATGAATTTTTTCCATAATTTCCAGAAGAGATACTTTCATAATTAGGAGTGTCATACTAAAGCTGTATCCTACCAACCTAATGTTTAGAAAGTAGGCACTCTCATTTGAAAGTGCTGAAGTATACATTTACCATCATTTAGCAGGGCACAGATTAATTTTTGTTTCCATCATATTAAATACAACAACCCCCATAACAGTGATGTAACAAAAAACTGTAAAAAATATATATGGTTTATAAATCTAAGAACGTTATATTCTTTCAGTAAACTAATTGCATTAATACCTCTTATAGCAAGAGAACATCTCTAGTCCGTTAAGCTCTAAACCATCAGACGAGAACCACAAGACAAGATCATCTGTGAACCAGTTCACTAGTATATAATGAGGAATTTACATTCCATACGAATGAATTTCAAGGCTCATTTTATTTGAGAAATATTTTTGTTTAACATAATAACATGAATTTCCATCTCCATGAAGCCTTAGTTATAACTTAAATAGGTACTGCTAACAAATTGACCAATTTATATGTTTCATGACTCCAGCACATATAATTAGACTCATCATCTTCCTATTAGCACAGTAGCCAACTGATGTTTAAATCTCCAGATCAGAAAAAAATAGGTTCTTCTAAACTTCTAAGAAGGTTATCTAACAGTGTTCCCCAGGATCTTCTATGAAAGAATAGTGTCCTACAATCAACTTGGAGCTTGTTCTAGACAAGTGGCTTGAGCAGAATTTACCGTTTCCTATTGCCTGCAAAATTACAGCTTTTGAGTGTAACTGTCAATGTAAATTGACAGTAGACTGGAAAAATCACTCTGAACTATATATTTCAAATTTGTGGATAAATGCACAAGAAAACCATGGCAAAGCTCAAGGCATTAATATATTCAGAGCAATTTGTTTTTCATGTTTCACAATACAGTTGTAACCCTGGGACCCTGCTGCTTCCAGCCCCAGCCCGCGGAGATCCCGATGTCGGGAGCTGGGGCTGCCCCCAGGTGCCCTTCTCCGCCGTCAGCTGGTGGGACGAGGCCCAAATGTGAGGCCAGGCCTGGCAGCTGCTCGGAACCGATGCCACCGCCAGAGCTCCGCGCACAGGGAGCCGCCAGCTTGCACTGTGCCCTGACAGTGCACACCTGCGTGGTAGAACTTCCACTAGAATTTACGTAGATTTATTTATCATATAGATTTATGATGATATTTAATGTAGAAAAACACTACATTGAAAGATAGCTCATCTTTTCCTCTTTTTTATTGTTTTAAGACAGACAGAGGTCATATAGACATAAGCAATGAGAACCACTGAGGTGTTTTGGACACTGAGGTGCATTATTATTTTATAAAGATACAGCCCAAGAATAAGAAGAAAATTATTAGACACCTAAGCACAACAGATAAAAATCACAACTTTTTTTTTCGCCAAAAGCTCCAACTTCAACACAAGATGCATTTACCTGAGAAAACTTGATAAAACATAGAAAATCTATAATGTTCATATCCCATATGGGGACACTACAAATGCAAAGACTTACTTGTTCCTACCATATATGATCATGCAAGCTCGAATCAGTAGTAACAGGAAATAGGTGTTATGTGCTGTATAATTTTCTTGTGGATGTAAAAATGGACTAAAAATTTGTACTAATCCTATTAATAAACTGACATTAGTTCACTAACATAGATTTATTAATAAAAAAGCACAGCTTCATTCTTTGAAACTAATTGTTTTACAACTATTAATATTTAACACTAAAATTTGACTACAAAACTGAATGTTCCAAAATGTCTTGCATAGCCTCCCAATTTGCCAATACACAATGAACCAAGGAAGCAATGAAATGCTAATCTTGCTTTGTGAGCAGTATCATGAATAATGTCTGCAACTCAAAACCGACAAGGTTCCTGTGCCACTGGCATAAACTGGAAGATTATTGTCAAGTGTGTCATTCAGAATTGGCACTAGACATTGCAGATTATCTTTCTGTATTTCAGTTAACACTAATTTACTCTCCCTGTCACAAAATAACTTTACAGCTCTTGTTGGTAAAACTTTTTTCCTACGTCATAGATATTTAAACCTGATATAAGAATGTCCACACAATCTACTACAAAAAACAGTTCAAAGTTAGTATATATATATGTGTATACACGTATATATATACATATATATATACACACATATATATATATACACACACACATACATATATACTAAGGAATAACTTATAACTATATATATAGTGTANACACGTATATATATACATATATATATACACACATATATATATATACACACACACACACATATATACTAAGGAATAACTTATAACTATATATATAGTGTATATATATAATATATATATATTAAACTATAACTATAAACTATTCAACTATATATATATATCTATATAGTTTTTCAGTGCACATGAACAGCCCTCTGCTCTTGTCTTTGGAACACAGCTGAGCTCTCAACAGAACTCAATATTAACAGACCATGATATTGTGCATCTTGGTGTATGGAGAGATGGAATTTTCTTGGACTGTAGAAGAAACAGGTCACCAGTTAGATCAAAGCCCCCACTAAATCTGAGGGACATTACAAGGAATGTGAAGAAATACAAAGGGAAATGTTTCAGAGAATAGAGGCACAGCAAATTTTAAAGATGATCTAAAGATGATCTAGGGCATAGGCAGATCCAAATACTCTGTTGTTCTAAAACCCAGTCTAGTGTCTTGGTCTGCAAGGCTCACTTTCCCGCTCTCCATTGCAAGTGCAGACGCCAAAGCATATAGTTCAGAGAAAGAACAGATGGAGAACTTATGTGCATGTCTGCAACAAGCTGGACTGGGTAGGCAACTTTCAAGCAAGGCTTTTAACTATGTACTTCACGTAGTCTCAATTTATTGTGTCTCACACGTTTTTGATTTGACAGACTTTGAGGAATGTTCATGAATCTACAAACTTCCAGCTTGTTCTGTTGCAAATATTGTGCAAATGCTCAGAGAAAATAGAAACCATTGCCTAAGCTCTCTAATAGATTATTCCTGTATGTTTTAACAGCAGGAATGGCCAAAAGTCAATCTACATTGGGCTTAACTCCATAAAAATAGAAATCCACTCTTTTTTCTCTATGTGCAAACTATACCTTCAAACTAAATTATCAGAAATGTGTGAATACTTCCAATTCTCAGTGTTTTATTTGACTTCCTAAGTATGCAGTTAAAAGTGCAAAGTTACATTATCTATAACTTGTCACAAAAAGCTGTATGTGCACTTTTATTCCATGAGCACACATTTTAACTTCCAAAGTCAGCTCTTTCAAAATGTGGCCTTTCTCATCACTATTTAGGAAACCCTTTTCTTCTGTTTATGTTCTTGCCTTGTTATGATCACATTAAAAATCAGATTAATTTAAAAACTGAATGGCAATAATGCAACAGTGGTCAATGCTTTGATTATTCATATAATACACTAATGATATGGCTTTCGGATATGTAAGCCATTTTTACGTTATTACTTAAAAAAAACAGTCCTCCCTGTCTTCAGCTTCACTTTGTGGGAAACAAGAACAAATCAATTTAGAAAAAGAAAAACACATTTGGGCATACAAATCCACTGGCTCAGCATTGAATGGGTGCAGCTTTAAGATGACCCTTGATTTTCCTGCAATGTTCTCACCAGCCAAGGCGCTCGGTCCAAAGCAGATAGATAGGAAGTGATCTGCAGGGCCTTGTGTCCTCACTCTTTGCAGAAATTGCTCTTCAGTCCTTCTGTACAAATGCAGCTTTTTTTTCCATTTTTTTTTTCAAGATAGGAAAACACTTGTTTCTCTGTTTTTCAGCAGAAAAAGGTTTAATTTGAAGGAAAAGAGACATTTTCTTTAAGAGGCAGATAGACAAAATTTGGTTATTTCAGGGGGCATTCTTATCAACAAATACATTCTAATATTTAAAAAATATTTAAGTATATTACTCTGTAAAAGTATCACATTTTAATTTCCATAGTGTTTTACTGAACACTATGAAAAGTATAAAACACTTTACATTAAAAGTGGATGTAAATTAAATTGAGATGGAAATTGGCAAATTGCCTCTATTACCTAGAAACTAAACTCTCTCTGAAATCTCCACATAGCAAGAATTCAGGAAAAACCCTATGTACTATATTCCTACTGCTTTCCCTAAGTTGCAAACCTATCAAATAAGGTCTGTTCTCCTTCCTTCCTCTCTTCATGTGCTCTGTAATACCAAGCACCTTATGCAGTTACTAAATGAGAAATGAGAGATTTCCTGCTCTGTCCAAGGTGGGAAGAAATTGAAAGCATTGTGCCAGTCACAGACCTGCAGTTCTACAGAATCTGACTTCAATGAAATAAGTTTCCAAAGATCCCTACCCAGAACTGAGTAAGAATTATTCCTATACAGTTACAGAAGGTCCTTAAAGGCCAGTGATCTCTGAAGTCCCAAACAGAATCTTCATTAGACTTCCAAGCCAAGAGGCTTGCACGTGTCATGCTAGTTAGGGAAAATACTTTTCATTAGAATTTGGCTCAAAAATCAAGCCACTAATTTCAAATATGGTGCATTCATTATTTTTGTAGAGCAAGGATTAGGAGATGAACCTGACAAGATGGTCACTAGATTCACTAACAGTTTCTTAAATAAAACAGGTGCAATGTATCTAACTGTTGGAAATTAATATGACCATATAGGTACAATTCGATTTAAAAATGTAGAAGAAAATATATTGATTTCAAGCCAGAGGATGGTTTCCTTACTCAGGACTAATTAAACTTCCGCAAAATCTTCTGATTTCTTTCTATTTTGCCTTTAAAATGTGGAATTACAAAAACCAAACCACATCAAACCATATTATTCCCCTCCCCCTCCCGCCCTTTTTGTTTTATTAAGCCATGAACAGAGGCAATCAACTTTACCACTGAATAATGCTCAGAAAAGCTGGCAACAACACATTTGACCAGAAAGTATTTTTCACTATTTGGTTGCACAAGACGTAACTGTAGCTAACGGCAAGATAATCACCATTAATCAATTTGGTAATGTAGGGGAGAAACGCACAGACAGGAATTTTTATATCTTCGTGAAATACCGATCTATTTTATCTATTTTATGTCTCATAAAAAGGAGCACATATGCGATATATCCTCCTAAAGCAATCTGTAGCAAAGGTGAAATGTAAATGGTTAGCCAGATTCCTAGCTGCACTTCTCCCTAAAACCATCACATTTAATAGAGCAAAAAGAAAATCAGTGATTAGATGATGATAAAAAACATAATTTTTTTTAAAGAAAAAACTTTTTAAAATTTCACTTCTAATAATCTGTTTTTATCTTCTGAATTATAGTTTTGGGGGTTATTTTTTGCTTTCCTTAATAAGAAAAAAATGAAGATGATCCCCCAAACCTTCTCAATTTCATAACAAAATATTATTTCTAAATAAAAAGCATAAACATTTCATTAGTAAGTTGTGCAGAAATATTTCAATGCCTATAAAAAAATCTTCCAATTTTCCCAATATAAGATTTTTACTTAACAAAAATAATATCCCAGACACAGATAAAGAAAAATAATAGCTAAATTGGTCCAGATGTCAAAAAGAACTTTTAGTGAACCATTCATTTGTTTGGCAAATGCAAATCAACCTCTGCTCCCAATATCGTAATTCTCAACAATATATTTTTTTCCCAAGATGTATTTATAGAAAATGGTTCCAAAGAATTTTTCTAAAATTGTGGACTGCAAATATGTTTCTCTTTCAATGAAAATCCAAACTGCAATGATTTTAAAATATTTTTTATATTATGTTAGATTATAAAGATTATATTCAATAACAGTCTTAAAAAATACTGATACTGATTTGTGCTACTATAAATTAAAAGGGTACTGAAGGATACTAAAGGCACAACGTGATCAAATTATGCAACTTACACTACTGCATCACAAAATGAGCACCCTGTCAATTAAAAAAAAAAAAAAGTATACATATTGCTTATCTTTGGCATTTGGGACATCATACTTTTCTAAGTAGAGGATCTGTTCCCAGTCATTTAAAATTCCCTTAATGTACAACCTTCTATGTCAGTATTCTAATAATATCTACTGTGACTTTGACTTGTGTCACAGTTCTTCATACCTAGCACACTATAGAAAACACACTCATATCAAATAAAATATCTCACTTTTGGAGGACAATATAAAACAGTCATGAGTCACTCCTTACTCATGGAAAAAGAGGGGGTAGGCAGCTTGTGTTCTTACTCAAGGATATGTTCTGAGAGAAAATGACAACAAAACAGTTTTGCAAGGACATGGTATAATGTGCTCTTGCAATTCTCAAAAGTAAAGAGAGTCACTGAAAGAACCCGAATAGTACCTTGAGTTCACTAATTCCATACCTTATTATTTTCCCTCTTCACTTGTAGACAACACATGAATCGACAGGCTTGGTCAGATCCTGTTTTCATCAGATTTTGACATGCACTTAGATCGGTAGCTAGTAGTTATGTGATTATATCACATTTATCTTACAAATTTAGTTGCTTGAATGCAGATAAGAGCATTCATGTGCAAGACTTGTATCAAATATTTAGATAGTTTAATTGCTAAAAAATGATCTGGCAAGACTGTTTTTTTCCATATCATTTAGATTTTTCTATCATTTAGGTTTTTGTGTAAGAGAGGATATCACCTACTGAGCAGAGAGCAAGAAGAGCATGGGTTAAAAAGTCATCATTATTAAGAAGTCAATTATATGACCTTGCAGTAAGACTTCAGTAGAAGACTTAACAAAACCAGGCATGAATAGGCATAATTCATACTGTGCAGCAAAAGAAAATGCACTGTCTGAAAACTTCATGTTTTCAACAAGATAACTAGTGCTATGCTTATATGTGAGCTTTTAAAAAAATACAATAGAAAGTCACTCTGTAGCAATCCAATGCTTTGGCTGAATTGATTACTTCTATCTCAGTATTTGCAACTGACCCCTTTCCAGCCCAGACAAGTAAATACACAATCTTTTTTTGAGCAATAAAATACAGAAATTTAGTAGTTAGATTATGCAAAATCTTGAGAATCCTGAGTATAACCTGTTTTCATAAGATTATAAATGAAAGCATCAGATTGCCATTCTGGAAGAAAAAAAATTCAAATATTAAGAAACATAGAGCTCTTTGGAAGAGACGAACATGAAAGAACATCATAGAGATTAAATGGAATTGCAAGTGGCATGAATAGAGTGATTGTTCATTATCTGATCCAAAACAAGAACAGGGGGCATCAGCTGTAGGTTGAAATTATCAAGACACAAATTTAAAAAACAAACAAACAAGCAAACAAAACAAAGTAGGTGGAAGCCCACGCTAAGGATGTTAAAATTTTACATGGGTTCAGAAAAGCCTGGAGCAGGTATGGAAGACAAGCACACGACTTCTCTCTTAGATGCAGCCCACAAGCTGCAATCTTGCCCTCCGCTCCAACGTGGGGAAGCCTGCGGAAGCTTTCTGGAGCTCTTGCACCACCAGACTGGCACTTCTGTTACCCTTTTATTTGGCCTTTGCTGTTGACCATTGCTGGAGAGAGGCCACTGGGTGAGCCAGAACTTAAGTCTCACCTAGCGCGATCATTCCTATGTTCTTACATTTTAGGTATATCAAAGCATTCTCACTCGGCTGAGAAAGTGCAAGTGCTTCATCTAAGCAAGAGAAAAGGTTTGCAAGCTGGAAAACATTGCAAGGACTTGCAAAGGAAAAGAAAGACAGGGGTTTATCTTGTCTTCCAGCAGCTTCTGCTCACGTTGAAGTGTTGGTACAATACTACATTTCTCTGGGAGCAACTGGAGTGTGTACACACTGGAAATGAGCATTACAGGGTTACAAACTTGGCAGCATTTGCTTGTATGTTATGCCTGAGGGCATTCTCCCATCTCTAGAAAAAAAAAAAATACAAAGATCTGTAAAGTTAAACCATTTCTTGCAATATAAGCCTAGAAAACTTATCCAGCTCAGTGCCATGTGACTTAATGTAACATACTTTTTGATTTGTTTAAATAACTAATGAGGAAACAAGATTTTTATTGTCACCTAGATGGCATCTTTAAAATATTTAAAACAATCACAAGTGTAAACTCTTTCTTTTTTAGCCTATGAACAGAAGAAACATTATTTTGTGAGTTAAGATATAAAGGCTTTCTTTATGGTATATCATTATCCTCATGCAAATTAGGGAGTATAAGAAAGAGGACGTCAACAAGGAGAGATCATGGCAAAGCAGTCAAAAATGCAGCACTGGGTTAGACAAATAGCATTTTGGATGTTTCATTTATCTCTCCCTGCTAGTATTCCTTTAGGAGAAAGATGCTTTCTGTTTTATTTCATCCAAAACAAAAATGATTCTTACTGTTTTCTGTTTCTGTAATTTCTGAATATATAAATAATGACCAACAATGAAAAAAATCTTTTTGTCATGTCTTGTAAGATAGATCAAAACATTGGTTTTTTAATTGCTATAAATTGTTATCGATCTTGTAATACTAGCTATCATAGCTCTATAACGAGAAAGCAAGGAGAAAAATTATCAAGGATGCACTCAAGTAGGAAAAAAAAAAACCTTACTCTATGGTTCAGATGGGAGCACAAGTAGATTACAGAGATTTTTAAACAGTTGAAATAGTGAAATTAGAAATATAAAAGGCAAGGGCACACATTTTAGAAAGCTATTTGAGGACTTGTATAACCTTTTTTTCTTTTGGAAGGCAGACTATCAACTTTCAGATTTAAATGTAGCTTTCTACATAATCTTCACTAATCCTATTAAAGTATGCAGAAGTTTCTATTTGCAAGGAAATAAAAACAACATCTGCCCATATACTGTACTATTTCTAAAGATTTAATCTGAGAATATACAATGCACAGATATATTCAGTTTTGTGAAAACTGTTTCTTCCTCTAGCATTTTTGAACAATTTAGTAATTTCAGTAAACTATACCTCCTCAGTTCTCCCCTGCCTACCCCCACCTCTCATCCAGATGTTGAGTCTCTGTACAGAATCTACAAAATATTGTGAGATATTATCAGTTTGTTCACACTGATAACATGAGGGGAGCACTGTGGCCAGACATAGTAATAATTGACCCAGAAAATGAATCAGTGGGACTACAAAAAATAAATACACATTTCCTTCCTAATAAAGGACACGGTTAAAATCAGATTCTGACTCAGATCCTAAGTAGATGGAAAGCAAAATGACCCACAGTACTTGGTTAAATTTTCCATTAAAAAAAAAAGGAGAATGAAGAAATATATTAGTTCAGTTGACTTATTCTCCAGTGATAGAATTTTTAATGGATGTTTAAATGTTTTTCAGCTGACAAAGTTTGCGTTTGTTTACAGCAGATACAGAGCAAGTCAAATAATGTATCTGGATCTTACATGAATGCCTACAAATTCATGAGCAATTTAAAATACTTTTTTTTTTTTTTTTAGGAATGTTTCTCACATTGTGATTTTCCTGCTAATGAGAAATTATTTTAATAGGGACAATTACCTCAATGTAGTGTTCATTATTTGAAAATTATTGTCCTTCAGGCTTTTTTGACCTAAGATGCATAATGTTCATCCTAAGAGCAGGGGTGACCTAAGAGCATAAATGTGCTCATGCTCTAATTATGTGAAACAGTATTTATCTTTCACCTTCCAAAAATGAAGGTGCTGGAAATGTAAATTTTTGTTCTGCATGTCTCAGGGTGTTGGGTATTCACTGTTTCCCTTGGTAATCTTGGATTTGACGTTGTTAAGCTAGGGAACTACAACATACATATTTAGTGTATAATCTTCACATTCCATCTTCAAAACACATTTCTCCAGATGACACTTTTATTTATTAGCGCCAAAGAAAGAGTAATGGGCTTTTTTTTTTTTTTTCTTTATGAGATACAAAAATTTATCTTCTAAATATAGTATTTATTTCAGTGTTAAAATACCTACAGAAAATGTCATTATAGCATCAAAAAACAAAGACAAAAAAAAGTCATAAATTACAGTGCAAAGACTCAAATGCCCTCATGAACCTTGTTTTGATAGCAGAATGATCCGGAATAGTTTTGATGCAGCTGCAATGCAAATAATCACATTTGCCCAGTGAGCAAAGCAAAAAAAATGAACAGTCACAAATGGTCTTGCTCAATTAAAATGTCATCTAGGGGCTCCACTAAATCCCTTTCCCAGCTCACCACAATATTCTTCTAAAACACTGTAAAGGAACTCCAGAAATACTAGTACACATTTAAAGGAGCACTGCACTTTCATGAATAGACCCGAGCTTCTGGATAATCCACAAAGGGCAAAGGTCTGTAGGACTATTCCTGCATAAAAAAGGCACCAAAAGAACCATCAGACAGGGAGAGGGAAATAAATTTATCCTTATTAAGCTGCAGGGCTGCTCTGTGTGTGTGTGTGTGTGTGTGCATTTGTTTAAACATGTAATGCATTTGGTAATGGCTGTAACTGCAATGCCAAAGTGTGCAGAAATTCTGAAAACAGATACACAGACACCCTGTCCCTTTGCTCAGCTTGCTTCTTAAACACTTGCTCTTTAAGAAGTAGGTCTAATGTTGACTAAAGCAAATAGAAAAAAAAGTCTTACTGACTTCCATGACCTGTGGCCCAGGCCTCAACTTCCTGCGCAGATTTTCTTTCTCTCTACCTTTCAAGGTCTGCCACTCTGATGCAGAAGTATGGTTTTCACTACACACTCATGACTTTTTCATTAGTATTCCTTCCCTTAATGTATCATTGCAATTGTAAGTCCCTGCTGCTTCATGATTTCTTATTTTCACTCATTCAGGCAGCATGCTGGACCTTGAACTCCTACATGAGTACTATATAGTGACCATCTTTCAGGCTCTTCAATGTTCTCTTCTGTTTAGAACATCACGAAACGTTAACCTATGCAGGAGATAAACAATCTGCAAATTGGTGTAAAAATTTAGACCTAATGAACTAGTAAGAATGCATGAACTAGTAAGAATCAATGTAAGTAAAAAACACACTGAGAGAGTAAGATAGACTCATCAGATGTGGATTTGGAGCAGATTTTTGACTGGACTTTATAAATTTTACACTGCATAACACAAAGTTACTGCTTTACCTGGCCATTAACTTCTATCACAACAAATTTAGGCTCTTAGTGACCATGAGAAAGATAAACATTCAACAACAGAAGCAAAGTGCAGTTCTTCAAAGTCAACAGGGAAACTTCATAGATCTCAATGAAAGCTAAGAAATTTATGTGCGCTTCAGAAAAAAATCATGTCCCTAAATTCCTTTTATGTTTCTTAATACAGAAAGACAGACTGAATGAGACACTTCAATGATGATTCTTAAATATTCTCCATTTTCTTTGTTTTTCACAGAGAAATCATTAAAGCAGCAATGTGTATTTCCAAGAAGGAACAATTTAGTGTTGCATTTTTGTGTCGTGTGCCATTCTTGGATGATGTCTGACACCTTATTATCCACTTTCAAGGATATGAGCAAAGAACTTTCCAAGAGAGGTAAGCCTTATAAAATTGCTTTCTTTTTTTTTTCGCTGTTTTACTTCACCATGACTATGGCTGTTATGAAAATTATAGTGGTTATGATCTTCATGGCAACGGTATCATTTA
This sequence comes from Nothocercus julius, assembly GCA_013398735.1. NCBI lineage: Eukaryota > Metazoa > Chordata > Aves > Tinamiformes > Tinamidae > Nothocercus > Nothocercus julius. Next base: position 2,511,868 of record VZSV01000095.1, on the reverse strand, counting down.
TAAGTACTTGAATAACCATCTCTGCTCTATTCTGTTGACCAGCGTAGCTATTTTTATCTCATATTCAGTCATGTGTCTTTAGGAGCATTGAGATAATGATCTATCAATAGTTAATGTAGCAGTTGATGTTCCTGGTTCAAGCTAAAATAATTGATAGCAATGTTTATGAAGCAGAATTAAAATGAAAGGAGACTATACAGTCTTGCTAGCTTCAGGCATTCACCACAAGCCTCCTCCCCCTCTAAATATTTTTGTTTCTGCCTTTTTTTATTGCATCCCGGCTTCGTCTTCTGCTGGACTGTCACGTCAGTCTTCTTCAGTCATCAAATATTTTTTGTAAAAGCCTTCTGCTTTTAAGAGAAAAGCTCCTGTTTATAAATATTTGCAATATGCTACTCAATACACAAAACTTAACAAGTGCAAGGAAGTAAACTCATACTTGAAAAGAATTTAAGTAATCATAGCTCTCTGTTGGGAATATGCTGGCAGTTTCAGGAGAAGACAGCCTGACTAATAAGAAGCCAATTAACGCAGTCTTACTTATGCCAGTGCTACAGCTAGTCTGGGCTCTGACAGGTACTGGTAACTAGGAGTCAACAAGATTGGTATTCAATACCATGCAAACAACTTCTATACACTATTAGGTTACGACATCCATAGATATATGTTCTACAAGTAACTGAGGAATTGCTAAACCTTTTCTGAGTGTTTCTAAAGTAGGACACTATTAATGTTTCAGCACTGTCTTCCACTTAATGTAACAATGCCAGGTTTCCTACGAGTTCCAGATGTCATGTCTCTCCTTTGTACATTTTACTTCTGGAGCGTAATGTGCTCACCCTCATATTTACTCTATTAGAAGTAATTTCAAAGCTATATTTATTAAATGGTCCTTTGCATACATATCAGTATAGAGATACCAACAGGCCCTGGTTTAAGCACTAAATTTCACATAAAATCACTGATCTCACTAGAGTTTCACACTAGACTTCTGAGATAGGGAGCTTGGGACTTCATCCTCACGTATAGAGGATACAATCTCCACTTTTTCGAATTCTTTTGAAATTCTTCTGTGGAAATGTGAGAAAAATAATGTTTTCTTTCACCATAAAGAGAACTAATTCTGAAAGAGTAAATCTTAAAAAAGCTCTTCTTACAAGAAGAGTTTAGCATGGAACAAAATTACTGATTCAAATACAAATACTGATTCATATACGTAGTATACCATTGGTACTCTACTGTATCTTCTTCAGCATGGCCAGAAAGAAATAAAAAGCCATGGGGGAAAAAAGCCATCATTCCACATTCATCTCAAGAATGCAGATGGACGAGCACTATTATGGTGTAACCCATTATTTCCATCCCAAGGACAAATTCCTGAAATTCTTTAGCAAGTGTATAATTATAAATGAACAAAACTTATTTTCAACTATTTAAAAATGTGCTTATTTTTCTTATGTGCCTTTATATATATTTGTGTATACACATTTATATATGTCTCTATATATGCACAAACAGAGAAGACATAACAAACAAGGAGGCTCAGAATAAGACCCTATTAACTAACTGTTGTCTTCTTATACCTTTCCTATTCCTGGCAATAAAACATCCATTGTTCATCAGCATGGGAAGAAATTGCAAGCCTATAAACAAACTTCCCTAAATACGATCCTATTAAAGCTTAATATTGATCAAATTACATAAGCTGGTTCAATAAAACAATGATGTCATTGCATTTCTCTCTTTGGATTTTTCCTTCTATCTTCTCTCCAGTAAGCATTTTCAAATAAGTGGTGTCTTATTAGAAGAAATAAAACTTTACTGATTCACAGTATATTCCTGTTACTGATTTTATTACTGAGTTAATGTAACGAACAATTAATTAGAGGTTAGCTGAAAATTGAAAAGTGCTAGGAGATATTTAAAGATGTTTTAGCAGTGTAGACCCACACTCCAAAGAAATCTACTGTCTAAATCCTGAAAAAGAAGATTCTCAAATAGTGCTAGTGATAATATTTACTATAGGAAAAAAATATTAATCTTTTCGGATGCATACAGAAAACTCCTAGCAATGTCCAGAAGAATTCATGCTTAATTAGAACTGGGTGTTTGATCTCCACTAGAGAGATTCAAAATACATGGAAGGTTCCTGAAAATAAAATATTAAATACAAGTAGAATGAGAAACTGGAATAGTTTTCTTTCCATGTTTCTTATCAAGAAAAAAAAAAAAAAAAAAGAAAAGTGTGACTTCACTTCTTTAGTAATTAATACCTTTTTGTCTGTTGTAGAAATTCCTGGTGAAAATACTTAAAATAAAATTCTAAAGAAGCTATTAAAGACACAAAGTCAATTGCAATTGATAGCACTAATATTTATTTCCTCTAATAATTATTCTCATCAGCTCTATTTGAAATTCTTTCTTTCTGGATTTAATGTTAGAAGGGCTGTCATAATGTTGTAAATTTTTGCTAAATATCCTATCACGCCTATTATGTTTTGTTTTCTCATTACCTTGAACAGAATTATTCGTTAGGGTTGTAAAAAATCTCAGAAGAGAAGGTTGTCCCAGAACCAGATTAATGTGCCTTTCAACTATGCCCCCATAAAAGGCCTGGATGGTTAGCCCTGCTTTGCAGAGGGGTTTGGACCGCTTGAGATCCTGAAGTCCTTTCTAATATCAATTATTCTATGATCACTACCAATGAATAGCATATTTACACTGCTGTAGCTTTAAAAGGTCAAATTTCATCTGTACACAGAATTCACCTTACCTAAGTTTAGCTGTTTTGAAGTTAACCATCCAACCTAATCATTACGATTCTATAGTCAAGAAAGGGAGATGAACATTTCCAGGTTCATCTTACCTATCTTACAGGATGAACATTCCTTTCTAAAAGGTCTGTTTTTCTTATTTTCTTATAGAGAGATTCTGTATGATAAAGACTGAATGCTTAAGTTTTAGACAGCTTTCTTACTTGAGATGATTCCTACTACGAAAGATGTATGTTAGGGCCAGATTTTCATCCTCAAAACATCAAAAAAGATTCACATTCATGGAAAAAAAAAAAAAGCTTTACTAAAATAAATGCTCATTAAGATCATTAAGATCACAATTTAGACTTCTCTACAGAAATCCAGCTTCTACCCAGTAAAGGACATTAAAATGCACATGAAGGAAAAACTCTAGATCAGTCATTAGAACTGTGTATTCTATGTATCCCTTATGACAACACAAACTATGGATCATCATGCTTTATCCACTGTAAAACGTCAGCATATCTACAGCAATATCAATGATGGTATGGCATTTACATCATCCATGAATTTTCTACAAAAATGAATGTTTTGTTTGAGGACTAAGGTAAATCAATGCATTACCTAAAATAGCAAGGTACTAGTCAATGAATGAGTGTCTTGCCCCTTCAGATGGACCTACTTCAAATTACAGCAGTCTTATTTAGCCTTTTTTTGACACTCAAGCATCACTACATAACTACAGTAAATTCGTGTTGTAAGAGAACATACAACGCAGATCTACATACAGCTTCCTTGCAGGCTTTTGCTATCAACAGGCAGCTTTGAGAAAACCTTGAAGAGTAAGGAAGAGTATTTGTCAACTAGATTCAGAGTATTAGCAGACCTATTCATATATGGAATGTTTCTAACTTAACCCAACTACATGGCAATTTTAGTAGCTTTAGTAAAACTATTCAGATTGTCTTTTTATTATGCTACTGTGAATGATCCCACAAAAAAAAAAAAAAAAAAAGAGTGGAATTTCTACACAGAAAAGTTCAAAATAAAAGTCATGAAGGGTTTTTATAGGTTAACTTCTGGCTCAGAAGTTAACCAAGGTTACCATGCAGTACCATATACTGTCTTTTATGTAAGCTTCATCTTGAAAAAAGCATTGGAGTTTTGCCACCTTTTTTGTCTGAGAAAGACTAATTCCCAGTATCATCCATTGATAATTTGAATCCTTCTTCTGAGGACTGATACACATTTATTCATGGCTACCTTATATGTATTTGTTCCTGCGGCAACACTATCCTTAGCCTAAAAATTATTTTTCACTTTTACCTGGTCTCACCATCTTCCCTCACAACTTACCATTTTCTAATGGCAAGCTTTTGCATAATACTTCTCAGAATGAAATATGCACCTCTCATCAGTTGCCTAGTCATTTTACAATATATATATTTCCCTTTCTGCTACTGCTAGCTAAAAGGCTAGGTCAGAAATGCTTATTATTAGCTGATAGGTGTAGCAGCCTCAACTTTGTGCCATAAAATTTTCATCCCATCTCTTGCTCTTCTGTGAATATCGTACTCATTCCCTCATTTCATGATACAGGTCAACTTTGTTTTTATATACAATGCCACACAGATATACTATGAAATACTAATAAATAACTGAATTTTGAAAACTTTTCAAGAAACCAAGCCTTAAAAGAAATACGATAAGGAAGATTTGTTAGATTTCACAACTAAATAAGAGTCATCTTATGGAGTATTTGTGCATTTTCCCCTTAAATACAGTGAACACAGAGTTTTTCCTTCCAGAATAAGACTACGGAAAGCAATTTGCCATAGGGCTATGCCAAGCTGCTAGCAAGGCAAAGTTGCCATTCACAAAAAATCTCAAACAAAAAAGAAAATGCTAAAAGCATGATGTAAGATTGTCAGCTCCAAGAAGATAGACAGTATATCGGATTCATAAAAGTTATTTTCTTGAAGGGCATTTTCTTGTATTGCCGAAATGTTATACTAATAGGCCAGTGTTCTATACTTATAAAAATTTACAGAACTGAGATAGTTACATGAAAATTTAAACTATCTAGCTAATGGAAAGTCTTTTACTGCTTTAAAGTGTAAGCACTATATCATACTGTTTCTTACGAGGGAAAATCTTATGTCTGCTTACATACTTCACAGAGTACCACCTAAAATACACATTCTTAATGCTACATGGCAGTGAAAGATGCTCACCTGGCAAATCTGATTTGTAGCATCTGCAAGGGTCTACAAAGCTTGCATCTACAAGCTTTTTTTTTTTTAGAAATACTAAGGATTAAAATCATATTGTGTTCCAGTTCATTAGAATTTGTTTCTTTTAGACTCTCTACCATTTTTCTGCTGAATACTATTTCCCTTAACAAATCTCCTGGTTTTCACCAGGTGTTTTGCTTATGTGAAACAAGAAAAAATTAGGCTTAGACGCCTGCTACTGCTCCATAGAAATGCCTCATTATGAGCTGAGCATAGACTGCCTCTGTACTAAGCGAAATACTGAACAGGAGTTGACAGATGTAGAACCTACTCTCTTCAGATTTCTAGCAAGAAACCTTTGAATAAAGGATCTGAGCTTACACTTTCCTATGAAGAGTCATCAGTGGAAGCAAAGCTCAACTGCCTGCAAATTAACAAGAAAAAAAAAATTCTACTGTGTAGCAGAATCATTGCTGCTCTTCTCTTGTCTTTCTGTTTGACCTAGACTGAGTGCAGCCTCTTTTACTGTGTGAACATTTAAGGTACAGATGCTACTCTACATGGTTACCCAGTCTCTCTCTTTTTCATCCTTAGCAGGTGATTCAACCTTACCACCTCCTTCTTCTAATCACACAGCTGAATCTCTCTTCTTCCTCTTTTCTCCGGCCGATTTCTAATGGATATACAGCTTAGCACAGGTAAGTACACCCAGGCTGTCAGCTCACAACCAAGTCCTCTATCATGTGACAGTTGGGAAGCATAAAAAGGTCACACAGAGAAGAAAATGCTTATTGACACATGCTGTACTTCAAACCTCTGGCCAGAAATGGAAACAGAACTAAGGTGTTTCTTTGTCTTTAAATTCTAGTATATTGAAAAATAGTATTATATTGAAATGTAATATCAAAAGAGAATATAATATTGAAAAACAATGTAATATTATTGTTTTAAGTGAAATATGATAGTGCATTTTTTATTTCCTAAATTGGTCAAGGTAATTGCATATATTTTTATATTTATTTTAAAATAGTAGAAAAATATAAAAATACCAGTTGATCTTTCTGCCTGTAGTTCCTTATTTAGCCTACACAAACTAGTTTTATTTACATAATGCTAGTTAGAAACTCTTATTTGGGATAGACTCTGAACTTCTTCATTCTTTTTTTTCTTCACTCTCACCATTTGACCTTTAATTTAAATGATCCCTAACCTGTTGTGAATGTTAAAGCAACAGCCAAAAGAATCAGTAGCTACAGGCCTTCATCTTGCTCTCCTTGAAGTCAATGACAATACTCCCAGTCATAACTTTGAAGAGAGCACAGGTCCTAAGCAGGCCAAACCAAGTACTCTTAAATCCATAGGAATTTTGCAGTAGACTTCAATGGGAGCAGAATTTGGGCCTCAAGGAATATATATTGATTCAGTGACATTAACTAGAAAATTGGTGAACCTAAAAAAAGAATCGTTGTAAGCTACATACCTGAGGCAGCGCTGAGTTAAGCTGTCGCTGCAGGGAGTCTCTGTCGTAGATGACATCCTGTAGGCGTTGCTGTGCAAGTGACAGGCTTTCCTGTGTCTCCCGAAGAGTGTCAAGGAGACGGTCCCTTTCATCCAGCATGTTCACCATCAACTGCTCAAAGTGAGAATCCGAGTCCGAGCCGCTGCTTTGGGACCCCCGTTGACTCATTGGGGTGTCCTCGTTTATCGTTGGCATCACTTCGCACATCATTTCTTTAAAAAAGATCAAGGAAAAACTCTTCAGTAGAAAAATAATTAAGGGTATGATTAACATAAATTAGCTCTGTCATGTGGACACAATTGGGAGACTACTGCATTGTTCCTTCCTCTCAACTTTATGCTTTCAGTGTTAATGAGACGGTCGATAGACAGGGATTAAATACAGTGACTAATTCCACACAGCAAAGATTCTGAATGTGCTTTCAAACAGGGAAGAGGGACTGGAAGGAGATACAAGGTAACAAAATATCTTAAATTATTAATAGCTTTGTACAAATAATACTCCTTTAAAAAATAGAAAAGACTTCCTCTGCAATTGTCATTTCTTTATTGTTGATTTTCCCCTCTCTCTTACATCATTGTTGAATTGTTTGTATTGATGCCAATGGCTGCCATTAATTGCTAGATTTTGCCCTGCTCTAGGCATTTCTACTGTACAGCTCAGGCTAGTCATTGATCCAGTATCATGCTGCCTCAACAATGCCAAGTTAATCTATTTTTCAATCTAGTTATTCCCACCCTCAGGGGAAAGTATTCCGCAGTGAGCTTGTTCAGTAGGAGGTCAAGAACTAGCAACTCTTCTCTAATTACCATCCCTCTGATATCTTGTGCAAATTGAATTACTAAGGACAGAATCACCATTGTTTGTTTCCTAAAAACAGTCCTGAGTACAGAAAATAATACTCTTGTCCCATTCTTCAATTAGAAGGCTTATTTGAACCTCAGAACTTCCGTTTTGCTTTCATAGTGGCTTATGCTATTGGGCTCATGGAAAGACAAAGCAAAAAAGTAAAGCTGTATCAGACCTCAAAGCTCAGACTTTTAAAAGATCTGAAAAAGTCTATAAAATATTGAAGAATGTTATGATACTATTGAAATACAAAGTTGAAATCACTTGAAGAATCAGAACTTGTTTTTCCAGTACGGTCAAAGAAGTGCAGCAGATTCAAGTATATACATATTTTAATTTCTGCAAATTCTCTTATTTTAGCAACTGTTGGAAGCCTTTTATCTCAGCAAGTGGAATCAAGGCATCAAGTTCATCTATTGCAGTTAAAATATTATACATATGAGTTTGCTGTGGACCTTATACAAATGAGCTTAATCTGCGATACATATGATTAAGGCACTTCTATTGTAAGTACGCCATCATATAAGTGTATCACCATTTCAGATTACCAATTCTATGATGGATTAGCTCTATATATTCTTAAATCTGGTTTACATTTCTAAATAGGAAAATAGGATTTAAAAAAGTGGAATTTATGAAAAATGGAAGATTTGGCCATTACAGACCTTGACCTAAAGACATACAGCAAAGAACAATAAGAGTTAAGATACCTCTGCTTAGTTCATTAAAACTAACTACCCCTTCCCCATCTCCCTCACAAGCATGTAATATTAATTGCTCACTGCTCGGAAATTACTGGAAAAATGACCCAGGTTTCCTAAGAATAACTGGCCTTGACCATATTCTAAGTGCTCATGCAGAATTTGGTATTCTTAATTTTCCCTTCAGTAGATATGAATAACCAGCAAACACATGAATATTTCAGCATGAATTATCAGCTACTACTGTGTAGCTTTCACAGATAATAGCTTCATCACTGAGGCCTCCAGCAGATCTCAATCCCGGTTTTAAAGTGTGTGGACTGGAGGCAAGGTAAAGTTTGTCTGCAGCTATTGTCAGCCTTAGCAACTAGGTACAATAAGAGCATATGGTAGCTCTAAGTGAGCCTGCTGAGGCTCCTTACACCTCCCATATATTTGGACAGGTAAAGTTACACAGGATTATTTGTCACAATGCCACATATGTATCTGCAGTATACATAAGGTTCAAAATGCGACTACTTTTTCCACTATGCACCCTGATCTTTTCATGCCTTCACCAGTATGCAGCAGGTGGCTGGAGACCAAGATCTGCATGTCCCTTCTCTGAGCAAAGACCAGAAACAACCATTCACATATCCCCTGAAACTTTCCTGCCACAGGAGGGCTCATCAGCATGCTCTGGAACACCTCCTGCTCCAGAGGACTCTCATGGGTGAACCTTCCATTATCCAAGAAATTACTTCCCATCTCCTGCAGATCAGGTTTATGGTCTGAATGGCAGGGAGCTTCGTGAGTGCTATGAGGCTAAACCACTCTCATTGTTTGAAAATGTGAAACCACAAGAAAACCTGGGGATTATCACAATGGGACCATTAATTTCCAAAGGCTACGTATGAAAACGACACATGAAGAAGGTGCATAACTGAGGAAGGCCATGAAGCTGAACTTTTCTAGCAAATCAGTAATGGTCAGTACAGCCAAGCAACACAATAAACTTATTTGGGGACTAAAATACCCTGAATTTGCTAATGTGTCCCACCTATGAGACACAGGCACAATGCCTAGGAACATGGAAAGAAGAGGAATTGTTGGTCATGCAATTCTCTGAAGCCCATCACCACAGCTTGGTCATCCAGTACAACTTATAACCATGGGTGAAAGACAGCATGGGCCGGATATGCACAACAGCAAATAGAAAAGGAAGGGATCCCCCTTGCATCTTCTGCAATGACCAGGACAGCAAAATGACCTGCACTGAGGCCGCTGAGACCCTCTGACCATCAGGTTGAAGCATGGCTTATTTCTTGAGCAAGAGAACTGTTAGCTGTGTGGATGCATGTTTTGCTGTTTCTGGAGACACAAAAGAGGGCTTCTTGCAAGAACTGCCAACTCTCCAGAGCCAATACAGGTCATCAGGGTATGTGGGCCATGTACTACTGCTGGCCATCCGTTTCAGCATCTAGCTGTAGCCTTTACTACAGTCTCTGCTAGAAGACTCCACTTCCACCTGTTGTCTGTTGTCTTTTCCAGGTGTGGCACCCCTTGACAAATGGAGGGATATGCTGTCCCTCTCATATACAAAGGGTATAGGAGGAAGAACTGCTTTAGGATCTTCCTTCACCAAGGGGATCTGTGCGGAAACACAAGTGTGTCTAGTGCAGTGTCCCATGACTCTCTTTCCTGTGACCTGTTGACCTCAGTAGTGTAGCCTGAAGGCTATAGACACATAGGGGACGGGGAGGAAGAGGAGAAGGAGACGAAGGAGGAAAGGAAGCACGGTGTCTTGTTGGCCATAAACAGAACAGAAGATGACCAATGAGGTAACTGCACGCCTTTGCTTTGTCTGCTGTATCCTGCCTGGGATAAAGGCAAGTTGAAATCTTCCTGCTTCTCATCCATTTTGCCAGAATAAGGTTATTAAGACTGGTGGGTCATCCTGCCTGTTTTTGGTGTGAACATACACATTCTGCTTATTCAAACCAAGGAGCTGTCCTGGTTTGTTCGCAGTACAGTTTGCACTAAATACTAAGGGGCTACCCTTACAACCAGCTGTCTTATCTCTTACTGAGTAAGATTGTGAACCTTATATTCCATCAGAAATAAATGTCACAGAGGCAACTTCTTTCCTAATTCCCAAGCCCATGTTAGATGTCTCCTCCCTTGCCTGAAGAATGTCACTGAACCACAAAACTTCTTGCATCTGCAGAGTACATCTGCACCAAGCCCTGAACTTGAAGGGCTCACAGATATCAGGATTCTGCAGGATTTCTGTGGAAACAAAGCGTATGTCCTTGGACAGCCTCTTCACAAGACAAATGGTCTAGTGTTGAGGGAAACGTGGGGAAATGTGCATGTGGGCAGCTGTTGCTACCTCAGCAGCTTGTAATCAGAATTAATAGAGAATCTTTTTCTGAGGTTAATTATGACGATGTGAGAGAAGACACATACATGGTCGTGGGGCAGCAATGGGATCCATAGGTGGAATGTTCATGGCACAGTGACCATCTCTCCTCCCTATAAGTCACCCTTTCAGAGTGGCCCATGAAGGTATGCTTATTTTTAAAGCCTGGGAGGGCTGTCCTGCCATGGCACACAAATAATCTGGACTATGAGCAAGACAGCAGAGAAGGTAGGGTGTGGACAGGCAGTTTCTGATATAGGCAGTTGCTATTTGGATGTTTTTTTCCCACAGCTTGTGCTCCCAGGAGAATTGCATCGAAAGGTACCGTGGCTCTTGCAGTCACGGTGGTGATGTGCATTGCTTTCCTTCAGGTTGGAGATCAGTGCCATTATTCCACCGGAACCACACACATCCTCTCTCTTCCCCCACCTTCAGCTTGGGGGCAAACATAGCAACGCAATATGCTAACCCAGGCTGCACCATGAGAGCTCAGATGGTGCCAAAAAGGGGTGTATTGATGGTTACAATGGTGAAGAACTGGGGGGAACAGAATCTGGGGCCATATGAGCACATGGCTCTTTTCTGGGAGCCGAGGAGAGGGCCCTGGAACAGCTCTGATGGGAATCCCGCCTCGCAGAATGCTCCTGGTCATCAAGCCAGGAAACAAGAGCACATTTCAAGCAACAGCAGGTTTACAGTGGGGCTCCCAAACATAGATTCCCTGCAGGTCTTCCCGAAAGGCACCCACTAGCCATGCTGCTCCTGATTCACTACGATTTCTGTCTTGCCTTCAAAAAAGCAGCCAAAAAAAAGAAATGAATAAATAAAAAAGAGAGAAAAGAACAAAGCCCCTCTTCATATGGCCTTTATTCTTGTCATACCTGGCAGCAGATGGGAAGCTTTCAATTTCCTGAGGCTGCCACCATTTAATATTGTCCCCAAGAAATGCTGGCATTCTTCCAGCACACGTTCAAGAAGAAACACATTTTCCCAAAACCATATTGCAGCCTGTTGATTTTTTGCATGATAGAGGAAGGAGTCAAAATGGCAAGAAAATTTGAAGAATTTTAAAAACGGAGGGAAAAAAAAAAAGGAAAAATAAAAAGATTAATGAAGAAGGGCTGCAACATAAGGCAGGTAAAGCAGAGAAAAGATTTTAAACCCACAGAAGTAAATAGGGGAGTAAGTGACAAGGAACAGAATGATGACAATTTAGTGGTAGAAGATGGGAAGCTGAGGCTAAGTGGGAAATGGGCATGTACATAGTCGGTATTTTATATGGCGAGTGAACCACATCAGGGTGTCCTGCAGTCTCCAGAGCTTTCTGATGATGCATGTGTATTAGGCAATTCTTGTCTGAATGCACGATGAGGGGATTCACATGTGGGGTCAGGAGATTAGGCTTCAGAGCAGGCTTCCAGTTTTAATGAGAACAGCAAGGAATTTAGTCTGCACACACCAAAATCACAGGGACATCCAAACCGACACAATGTGGATGGAAACAACTGAGGGATTCACATCAAAGCATAAAACTAAGATATCACTGCTCTGCAAAATTAGCTTCGATTGCTAACGTGGTCGTAGCTTACATGACCTTAGTTATATTTTTAAATTTCTAATGGTGGATAAGGGGACAACTTTTGTTTTCCTGATATACAACTTTTGAATTATAAGCCTACTACTGGTGATTAAACACATCAACCCCCACTAGTTTTCTTCTCTGGTTTCATTACATATTCGACAGAAATATTTCATACACTGAAATCAGAAGGAATCACTATAGCTACCTACTCTTGACCCACTAATCACAGACCAGCACAGAGCTCAGAAGGATTAGAAATGCACCATCTTTAAAATCCCATTTTCTCCTCCTACTCTTACTGCTTCAAAGACTATTTGGGACTTGATTTTTCAGAGCGTAACTTTGAATAGATTAAATACAGTCATAAATGGACATCTAGATCTTCCAGGTTTTCTAAATGTGTTTATCAAACGGTGATTTGAGATGCAGCTCCCTTGCCATATAACTAACTGCTTCTAACTATATAACCTGCGAGAGACCAAAAAGATCTAAGATCAGGAAAATAAAATCCCAGTTTGCTACTTTTATGAATCATTTCTATAAAACTTAGTAGGCTGATAGTTCCTCATTCGACTTTATGCACACACTGAAATTCAGACACAAAAATCCAGTCTACGCATTTATTTTAATCTGTTCATTGGGTCTGCATGTATCAGCTGCTATGTGAAGATTTTTGTTAACCCAGAGTAATGCTCCTTCTAATAATCAATACATTCATACCAGTTACTACAAGGCAATTGCAGCTACATATCTTTGATGAGTCCTATCACAGAAAAAGAATTCTGAGTTAATAGTATAGCAACAGTAAAAGAAGAATAAGCAAACAGCAGTGTATCATATGAAGCATTAAAATCCATTCTCTGAAACTTTCAACAGAAAATTTGAACTGCACTGATACAGCTCTAAACTATACACTAACTTCGGTGACAACTTCGAAGTAATACGATGAACTATGAAGACAACTGGAGAGTACAAATACCTTGAATTTCAAAAATTTTCAGTGACCATTGAATCTTGGAGAGTTTGTTTGTTTTTGTTATTTTTTCTTCTCAAAACTAACCCTGAGCAACCCCATCTTCTTAAGACATTGGCTCTGCGTTGGATGAGGGATTGGTCCAAATGACCTCCACAACTGAATTATTCCATGTTTCTGGATGGAAATTTGAAATAAATAAAAAGCACACAGGCATTGTGGCTCAACTCATTTCACTCATAAAAATACCTTGATTTCTCTAGGACTGCCTGTCTTGTGGAGAAGTTTGGACTTTGTATTCTTGGAATAACTCTACAAAAAGGAAAGAAAATTCTACTTTAAAAATTAAAAATACACCTTGAGTAAAAGTATGGCCACAGTTTCAGATAGTACTAAATACATTAAATGTCTTGACAAACAAGCCAAGTAGTGGTCTGTTGTACTACAAGTTATCTTGCTCTCCTAGGGCATGGCTGAAGAAATGCTCAGTTGTATATGAAGGAGTACCAAGAACACACATTGAGGGAGCTGTAGTTTGCTCCACTGGGTGTGTAGGTGCTCCAAGCAGTAGATCAAATAACTCTCATCAAATAATCTTCGAGACCACAGAAGTCTGAGAAAACAGAATAAACCTTCAAATACATTATTCTGTACAAAACTTCCTCCTGCACAGACATGAAGAGCAGCAGAGGCTTAACAATGCGATAGATGCCTCAATAATGCATGTATAAAATATTGTACACTCAAACTTGAAGGTAAGAAAAAAAAAAGTTCCTTCCAAAGAAGCTGACTTATGATATAGTAATATAACTTAATTAAAAGTATGTTTGAACTATCTAAGAGAACAAAACATTTGAAGATGCTTTTTTTAAAAACTATACTAAGCCCCCTACTGATACTGAGCTTAAAATGTCTGCAGTTAAAAGGTTAAAAGTTTAACATTTTACCAGGTAATCTAAACATGAGTATACCAAACTCATAATACAATGCAACTTAGTTTAGGTCATCAGTATTTTACTGCTAGTACAGAAACACTGCTTCTGGATTTCATGAAGAGCCACATAGCAGGATTACAACTCCCTTGGTCAGGAAACACCCTCCTCAAAACTCAAGAACTTGTGTAGCACCTCCTAGCTATTCCCAACCCTCTAAAAGGTTTTGGGAGAAAGCAGTATACTAACAAATTACTGCTTCTCTTAAAATCCATGAAGACACATACTCAGGCAAAGTGAGTTCTTCAGAATTCTTCTAATCTAAAACAAGTAAGACTATCCATGTTTTTAGCATTACCCATTTACTTTTAAGGCTATTTTTAGACCTGAAGTACTCAAGATCATAGACATAAACAATGACATCTTGGGAAGTAAAACATTAAAGATCTCTAAATATATTTTCTTCATCATCCCCTGAGTATCTGATGCACCATTTATGGAAAAAATTATTCCAGGTTGATTGGTTCCTATTTCAGTATTCAATCATTTCCAACAATTGCTTAAGTCCATGGAAGCACTATCATGGACTTCTGTGGGTTTCGATCAGTCTTTTTGCAGATGGTTGGAAAAGTCATTAACAAACACAGGCAAGCCACTATCCTCCTATCATTTTATTACCTTCAAATTGGAACATTTAAATCAAAAGTATCTTATATATTACCTTAATTAATGAACACACTAGAGGTTGTTTTACCAGTGGCTACAATATTAAGAGAAATCATGAACAGGTTTCCCCTCTAATCACAAAGCATTTAACTGATAAAAAATGTATAAAAAAGCAACCATTATTTAAAGTGATCCTTCCTTGACAAGAGGAAAACGTGGTTCATTGTCACTGCATTAGAGGTTTTTCAGGCTCTGAAAAAATGTCACAGCAACTAAGTGCTAGCTGCATTATGTCTTCATCAAGAATGAACTGAATATTAGATCCATTTAGGAATACTGAGGCTCAGTTTAGATGTCCAGATGAAGTGAATGAACAAGAATTGAAAATTAAAAAAAAAAAAACAGCAGCGAGTACATGCCCACCCTTGGTTGGACTTATATAAGGCTCCTTTTTGGGAGCTACTCCATTAACCATTAAGCTGATAGCAGTTCTCTTTCCTTTTATCTTCTGATGCTGATAATCGTGCATAGACCAGGTACGAAAGTACATTCTTAGGACTGACTTTTTTTTTCTAAATGACTTTGAGAAAACAAACTACTTGAAATACCTGCTACATATATCCTATAAAGGTGGTGGTGGGGGGAAAGTTGTCATCTTTCTTCTCCTTGGACCCCACCCTATTTGACATCCTCTGCTGTCTTGCTTGTCCAGGACTCTGGGAATTATTTATTTCTTTATTTTGGGCTCTGTAACAAACTGCACAGAACGCTACAACAAACATCTTCCCTTTCTCATGCCATGTGGGATTAATTTACCAGCTGGACTTACTTGGGCAGACCATGGGAGTGAGAAGCAGAATTAATATTTGGCTCTGGCCTCACAAAGGCTTTTGGACAAGCTTTCATTTTGCTCACCTTGAGGACTACCACCTTCTAGAAATAAGAATCTAATTTTATTCCTTCACTTTTTTTTTATGGGATTTTGGTTTTAAAAGCTTGTTTTCTGCATATTTGGATGTTTGTTTTGCACCCCAAGGTTGAAGAGTCATTTCAAGTTACTTACAATTTTTGCTGCAGGAGAAAGAAGTAGAAATCTTAACTACCATACATTCTAGCCTGTCCACAGTGACATCAGCTTGAAAACTCATTTCATTGGATCATTCTGGATATTTGGCATTTATAAGATTTTTTTTTTAAATTATTATATAGATTTAGTGGCTGATAAAGCCAGTTCTTATTGCAAATACGTCTTTTTAAATGCTCTCGGCAAGATCGCTCTGAAACGACGCACCGTAATTCCATAAGGAAAATCCTTCCTATTGTCTGAGTTGCATTACATGCATATTCCTCCTCCTAGTTAACTCCTTGCCTACCGGAGTCTTCACTAAACTATGATATCACCTTTAACAGAAGCAGCTTGCACTCTTTCCACACGCAAAGTGTGATGAACACAGTGCCTTAAAGAAAAATAAATGGAGGACTTACGCCAACCGTTCATTCTTTATGCCATCCTTTCAGCCTCCAAACTCCCTCAGCCACACCAAAAAAAAAGAAGTTGGCCTTATGGTTTTTACACCGAAATTCCCCAACTCCGATTACAGAAATGCATTTAAATAACAGCAGGCATGCAACAGCGAGCAGCAGACAGCACGAATCGCAGAGGGTGCCGAGGCCAGGGAGGGAGGGTCTCCCTCGGAAGCGGCGGATTCCGTACCTAATGGTTTTTATTTCGGCGTCTGCCCTTTCACTTGGTCGGTCACAACCGCAGTCCCCGGCGGCGTCGAGCGGCGGCTCACGCAGCCGGGAGCTCCTTGGGGCGGCCGCAGGGGATGCTCCGAGGGAGCCCGAGCACCTGCGCTCCGGCGGGACCGCCTGCCTCACGCCGCGGCATCCTCTTCCCTCGCTTCGTCAGCAGCCGGCAGGAGAAGCGTCCATGGGAAAAATGGCATATTACAAATTTTGCTTTGGGAAGCAGAGCTCGGCTCAGACCATTGTTGGGAGCAGGAGGGGGGGGCGAGCGGCTCTTAAAGCTCCAGCGGCCCCTTTCAAGCAGCAGCATCTTTACAGCTGGAAGGAGGCGACTGCGGAGGGAGGGGCCGGCGCGAGAGCATCTTTCTTTTATTTCTCTCCTTTTTTTACGTGGGTGCTACCTGGCCGGGCCATGCGCTGCCTCCCAGGCTAGTCGCACCTCCGTGCGGCAGCGGGCTCCGCACGCGCGCGCGACCGCGGGGTCGCGAGGGGATGTGGCTGACCCTGCCACGCGCTGCCTGAGGCGGGAGGACATCCCCGCGCGGCCCCCTCCGCGCGCCGAGGAGCTCGGGCACGCGCAATTGCATCTCGCCTAATCGGATAGGCGGTGTAACAAAACGTATCATCTGCCCTAATCCGGCCGTGACAAAGCAGCGACAATATCTCCTGTAATCTGCCTGGCCCGCGCGCCTAATTAACGCTGTGTGCCATTGGCAGCGCCGGGAGGGAGCAAGCGCCCTCCCCCAGGGCCAGAGGCTGCCGCAGCCCGGGGCCGCGGAGCCGCCGCCGCTGCCGCCACTGCTGCTGCCGCCACTGCCGCTGCTGCTCCCCCCTCGGCAGGGACTTCCCCTGGAAGCTGCTGCAGTGGTTTCCACCAGCGCTTAAATAAATTCTGAAGTAATCGCGTCTGCTCCCCCTGCCTCACGCACGCGGCTCCCCCAGATGCAGCTGCCGCTTCGTGGCTCTCAGGGCGCTAATTCCCTCTCGCCCACTCCATAGACAGGAATAAAAATTACAAATAAGGCAGCGCAAGGAGAGAACCAGCGGCACGCGCGGTCCCGAGGCGGGAGCGGCAGCTGAGGGCCGGTGATGGGGTGGTGGGGCCTTATCCACCTTCCTGCCGATGCCACCGCCACCCGGTGAAGCCCTGTGTGACCTCTGCACAAAGGCGGAGGGGGAGCTCGGTTGTATTTCTCCAAAAAGTTTGAATTCCCTTCCTCCTCTTGAGAAGGGCAGTGGGAGGTCGGGAGCAGCCCCATGGCCTGCTCAGGCGCCGCGTCTTGTTGCTTGCTCCTGACATTGTGCTGTGGCAAATGCGAATGTACAGTAGAAAGCCAGTGCTAAGAAGAGTTGCCGACATGGACGATTTAAAAATAAGTGCAAAGTGAAGTGGCAAACACCGATCTAAAAAGCAATGAGTTAGCCAGGAAATACTGGTACCATGCCAGAGCTTGTTTTAAGCACTTGGCCTCACAGTGCAAAGTATGGGTTAAAAGGACCAAAGTAAAGTAATTCCTCACACCAGCTGTCCTACACTTCCAAGTAGCTTCTTGTCACTTTTCTTAGCCCTCCCAGATCCTTACACGACTTAAGTCATCCTCAGCATACAAACCATTAGACCACTTGCCTGCTAATCACATGGCAGCCGAGAACAAGATACATCATCCATCAGAGACTTAGGCACATGGCTAACACAAGCAGTCTGAGCTCTGATTTAGGTGAATAAGGAAAAACTAAGCAGCTCAGAAAGGACTCAGGAGAGCAAGTGTATTCAGCAGGGAGCTGCCTAGGCTGGCTTGTGTAAAGTTATTCAGAGAAGGGCATATCTGATTTTCTTCCTTTCTCTGGGGTTAGCTTTAGCATTACTCTTCTGTAAGGTATGTAGGTCAAATCAGGATTTGCAGCTTGAAATTCTCCAGAAGTCAGCACAATTATTATTATTATTTTTTTTTTTTTAGAACAGAGTCTGTATGCTTGGAAGTGTCACTCTTTAGATTGTTAAAAATGAATGGTGCTGATGACACCCTCATTTCTTGTTCACCTCTTTAAACAGTGGCTTACTAATCAGAGCACTTGCCAAGCATGTGGGAGATTTCATCTCAGTGTCCTTCACCCAAGGCAGTTGTTTTTACTGCCTACCTAGGAAAAAATTCCACCCCCGGCTCCAAGAACTGGAGTCAGTTGCTGCAGAGCTCTGTAGCAGTTAGGCCTCCTTCCTAGTCATTTGATTTGTAAGCGTTTGTGGAATACTTCAGAAAGTCTGTCAGTTCTCAACTCCTCATACCTTCCCATTTTGCCGTTAAAGAAGAAAAAAAAAGAAAAAAAAGACTATTATCACTACTCATAGGATGGTCCTGCTGCCCTTAGCTTAGCTGTTGCCAACTTCAGATGAGAAAGTGTCTTCAGTAGCGTGCTGTTCAATACTGACACTACTGTGCAGTGCAGAAGCTGCAATTAGTGCCTGTGCTTTGTGGTACCAACTTACACTTTTTATTCAAGCTACTAGATTTTTGAGTTCAATGAAATGGAAGAACAACTTTAAGGAATGGAAAATGTCCAAGGAAGAACCACGAGAACACAGATGGAAGAAGTCCTTTGGGCTCTGTTATGATACTAGAATGTTCCCTACAATAGAGGGCATCTTGTAGTAAAACTTAGTGCATGGAAAATTTTCATTTACATCATTACATTTACATCAAAGATGTCATGATATATTTTATGGAAATTTTATTAATGGCAGGAATTGAATATTCTATTTAACTTTGAACTCAGTCTTTCCTTGAGTGCAATTTGAACCATTAGATGTTCAAAACATGCTTTGTTTTTTCCAAGCTCTGAGTGTGCAAACCAAATCTATTAATTCTCCCAAAGCACCAACTACTTTGTCTTACTGTTAGCTGGCATTATTTATCTGGTATGAGCATGTGGAGCTCACGAGGCAAGTTAAATGGGGAAAGACATGTAGAAAGAGTAGTCTGAGGTAGTACTCTATTACCATAGGAAGTTCTCCCAAAGCACTATGTGCTAGGTTTTTGGGGTTTGTTTTTTTTTTTAAATAGTCTTAAGACAAAAGGACTATTTAAAGAACATGCCTGAAAGGCAGCTTGCTGTGTCTAAGAGTAGCCATGGGTCTTTCTGTCAGGCTGAAAATGACAAAGAGAAAGTTGAGGCTGATGAAATTTTTTGCTATGAACAGGATGAGAGAAGGAATTCACATAACTGTACTCTCAAGGGATAACTGGTCATGTAGGGAGATGATGAGATTACTTGGAAAAATCTTGCTTTCAAGTCATATCGAGTAAACTGAGGCAGGTAAAGAGATGCAAAGATTAATGTTGTAGTGAGAAAAAAAAAAAAAAAAAAAAGAGGGGAAAGTGGGAAAGTGATCTTTGTAGCCTGTTTTGAATAATGTCAATGGTGCAGAACTATACATTTTAAAGCCTGGCAACAAAATGATGAAGCTATGATGAAGATGGAGAAAGGAGAACCTGAAATGTTACACAGCAGGGAAAAACAGGAAGATTCAGAGATTGTCTTCACTTGATCAAGAAGTCATTAGACACTAAGAGAGGAGTGCAAGAAAGGATAAAGATCAGATCTTGATTGAGTCTGGAAAAAAGAAATGTAATACTATGTGCATAAATTACATTCCAGTATAATTGGAATAACAGTTCCAAATAGTATATTACAGTAACATTCATGCTGATTTCCCAAAAGTTCTCTGCATATTGTCATAGCTGTAAGGGCTTCTGTCTATTTCCTCATTTTACATTCATTCACCTTTTTAAGCAACTTGTTTTTACTTGGCATGACTTGCTTGCTATATTTTGCTAGAACCCTGCAAAAAAACTGTTTCTGTTATGCAAAAAATGCTCCACAGGTAGCCTCAGAAATCATCACGGTAACTCTTAAAATGTTCTGGTGCCAATGTCTGATCTGGAAGGGAGAAATAACTTAAAACAGGGAAGTAGTTTTAGCTTAGCTATACATCCAAAGTCAACTAAAGACCAGTTAATTTGATGGTATGATTAGCATCTTCCAGCACAGCTGAAAATCTAGCTGGAAAAGGATAGCTTTTGTCTCTGGTGTAATGAACTTAATCTGCAGAGCGAGTGCTAATTCTGAACTAAGGAATAGTTAACTGGTGAAACTGGTGAAATAGTTCTGGTCTTACCACACTTTTTCAAGATGTTTTCTCTGAAAATCAGATATAAGGCCTGATAAAGACCTTTCTGAAAAATCCCAGTTGCTCATATACTCCTGCATAGAGAGGTGGAAAGTAGAGAGGAACTTTTACATGATCTGACAGGATATGGTTGGGAACACGGTTCAGCTAAGAGCAGTCATTCTACTCTTTTCCTAGACTGTCTAATGTTTTGGTTCTCAGTATTTATCAAGAAATTCCATGGCTTTTTGGATGTCTATAATCCAGTAACGAAGGGTTGGGATTTGACAATTATGTTCCTGTGAGATAACAGTGTTTTAATATTGAAAAAAATTTCATCTGCCAGCAAAAAATGATAAAATCAAGGACCTTCATAAAATCTTCACCTCTGGGCTGAGTGTAAGATACATTTCTTTGTTTTTGCTTTCTCTTACGGATGAATTGCAGTGTATAAACAAACCAAAACAAAGACATGAAAACAAACATGCTGAAGGAAGGCACTTCACTTTAGACCTCCCTATGATGAGATATAGAAAAAAAAAAAAAACACAGGAGATGTTAGCTAAAGCATTTGTTAATGAAATTTCTTAGCAAATTGTTCTGCAAGTTTTTGGCTACACTAGTGAATTAGATGTAAGAAATCACATGGGATTAATGCCTA